>JBBPBX010048448.1:0-19237 GCA_038048925.1 Garcialebias charrua | reverse complement strand
AACAGGTTTGAATGTGAGCTGAAACAGTTGTGAATGTGAGTTGTAACAGGTTTGAATGTGAGCTGAAACAGGTGTGAATTTGAGCTGAAACAGTTGTGAATGTGAGCTGAAACAGTTGTGAATGTGAGTTGTAACAGGTGTGAATGTGAGTTGTAACAGGTGTGAATGTGAGTTGTAACAAGTGTGAATGTGAGCTGAAACAGTTGTGAATGTGAGTTGTAACAGGTGTGAATGTGAGTTGTTACAGGTTTGAATGTGAGCTGAAACAGGTGTGAATGTGAGTTGTAACAGGTTTGAATGTGAGCTGAAACAGGTGTGAATGTGAGTTGAAACAGGTGTGAATGTGAGCTGAAACAGGTGTGAATGTGAGTTGAAACAGGTGTGAATGTGAGCTGAAACAGGTGTGAATGTGAGTTGAAACAGGTGTGAATGTGAGTTGAAACAGGTGTGAATGTGAGCTGAAACAGGTGTGAATGTGAGTTGAAACAGGTGTGAATGTGAGCTGAAACAGGTGTGAATGTGAGTTGAAACAGGTGTGAATGTGAGCTGAAACAGGTGTGAATGTGAGCTGAAACAGGTGTGAATTTGAGCTGAAACAGGTGTGAATGTGAGCTGAAACAGGTGTGAATTTGAGCTGAAACAGGTGTGAATGTGAGTTGAAACAGGTGTGAATGTGAGTTGAAACAGGTGTGAATGTGAGTTGAAACAGGTGTGAATGTGAGCTGAAACAGGTGTGAATGTGAGCTGAAACAGGTGTGAATGTGAGCTGAAACAGGTGTGAATGTGAGCTGAAACAGGTGTGAATGTGAGCTGAAACAGGTGTGAATGTGAGCTGAAACAGGTGTGAATGTGAGCTGAAACAGGTGTGAATGTGAGCTGAAACAGGTGTGAATTTGAGCTGAAACAGGTGTGAATGTGAGTTGAAACAGGTGTGAATGTGAGCTGAAACAGGTGTGAATTTGAGCTGAAACAGGTGTGAATGTGAGTTGAAACAGGTGTGAATGTGAGTTGTAACAGGTGTGAATGTGAGTTGTAACAGGTGTGAATGTGAGTTGAAACAGGTGTGAATGTGAGCTGAAACAGGTGTGAATGTGAGCTGAAACAGGTGTGAATGTGAGCTGAAACAGGTGTGAATGTGAGCTGAAACAGGTGTGAATGTGAGCTGAAACAGGTGTGAATGTGAGCTGAAACAGGTGTGAATGTGAGCTGAAACAGGTGTGAATGTGAGCTGAAACAGGTGTGAATGTGAGCTGAAACAGGTGTGAATGTGAGTTGAAACAGGTGTGAATGTGAGCTGAAACAGGTGTGAATGTGAGCTGAAACAGGTGTGAATGTGAGCTGAAACAGGTGTGAATGTGAGCTGAAACAGGTGTGTGAATGTGAGCTGAAACAGGTGTGTGAATGTGAGTTGTAACAGGTGTGAATGTGAGCTGAAACAGGTGTGAATGTGAGTTGTAACAGGTTTGAATGTGAGCTGAAACAGTTGTGAATGTGAGTTGTAACAGGTTTGAATGTGAGCTGAAACAGGTGTGAATTTGAGCTGAAACAGTTGTGAATGTGAGCTGAAACAGTTGTGAATGTGAGTTGTAACAGGTGTGAATGTGAGTTGTAACAGGTGTGAATGTGAGTTGTAACAGGTGTGAATGTGAGCTGAAACAGTTGTGAATGTGAGTTGTAACAGGTGTGAATGTGAGTTGTAACAGGTTTGAATGTGAGCTGAAACAGGTGTGAATGTGAGTTGTAACAGGTTTGAATGTGAGCTGAAACAGGTGTGAATGTGAGTTGAAACAGGTGTGAATGTGAGCTGAAACAGGTGTGAATGTGAGTTGAAACAGGTGTGAATGTGAGTTGAAACAGGTGTGAATGTGAGCTGAAACAGGTGTGAATGTGAGTTGAAACAGGTGTGAATGTGAGTTGAAACAGGTGTGAATGTGAGCTGAAACAGGTGTGAATGTGAGTTGAAACAGGTGTGAATGTGAGCTGAAACAGGTGTGAATGTGAGTTGAAACAGGTGTGAATGTGAGCTGAAACAGGTGTGAATGTGAGCTGAAACAGGTGTGAATTTGAGCTGAAACAGGTGTTAATGTGAGCTGAAACAGGTGTGAATTTGAGCTGAAACAGGTGTGAATGTGAGTTGAAACAGGTGTGAATGTGAGTTGAAACAGGTGTGAATGTGAGTTGAAACAGGTGTGAATGTGAGCTGAAACAGGTGTGAATGTGAGCTGAAACAGGTGTGAATGTGAGCTGAAACAGGTGTGAATGTGAGCTGAAACAGGTGTGAATGTGAGCTGAAACAGGTGTGAATGTGAGCTGAAACAGGTGTGAATGTGAGCTGAAACAGGTGTGAATGTGAGTTGTAACAGGTTTGAATGTGAGCTGAAACAGTTGTGAATGTGAGTTGTAACAGGTTTGAATGTGAGCTGAAACAGGTGTGAATTTGAGCTGAAACAGTTGTGAATGTGAGTTGTAACAGGTGTGAATGTGAGCTGAAACAGGTGTGAATTTGAGCTGAAACAGGTGTGAATGTGAGTTGTAAAAGGTGTGAATGTGAGTTGTAACAGGTGTGAATGTGAGTTGTAACAGGTGTGAATGTGAGTTGTAACAGGTGTGAATGTGAGCTGAAACAGGTGTGAATTTGAGCTGAAACAGTTGTGAATGTGAGCTGAAACAGGTGTGAATGTGAGCTGAAACAGGTGTGAATGTGAGCTGAAACAGGTGTGAATTTGAGCTGAAACAGGTGTGAATGTGAGCTGAAACAGGTGTGAATTTGAGCTGAAACAGGTGTGAATGTGAGTTGAAACAGGTGTGAATGTGAGCTGAAACAGGTGTGAATGTGAGCTGAAACAGGTGTGAATGTGAGCTGAAACAGGTGTGAATGTGAGCTGAAACAGGTGTGAATGTGAGCTGAAACAGGTGTGAATGTGAGCTGAAACAGGTGTGAATGTGAGCTGAAACAGGTGTGAATGTGAGCTGAAACAGGTGTGAATGTGAGCTGAAACAGGTGTGAATGTGAGCTGAAACAGGTGTGAATGTGAGCTGAAACAGGTGTGAATGTGAGCTGAAACAGGTGTGAATGTGAGCTGAAACAGGTGTGAATGTGAGCTGAAACAGGTGTGAATGTGAGCTGAAACAGGTGTGAATGTGAGCTGAAACAGGTGTGAATGTGAGCTGAAACAGGTGTGAATGTGAGCTGAAACAGGTGTGAATGTGAGCTGAAACAGGTGTGAATGTGAGCTGAAACAGGTGTGAATGTGAGCTGAAACAGGTGTGAATGTGAGCTGAAACAGGTGTGAATGTGAGCTGAAACAGGTGTGAATGTGAGTTGAAACAGGTGTGAATGTGAGCTGAAACAGGTGTGAATGTGAGCTGAAACAGGTGTGAATGTGAGTTGTAACAGGTTTGAATGTGAGCTGAAACAGTTGTGAATGTGAGTTGTAACAGGTTTGAATGTGAGCTGAAACAGGTGTGAATTTGAGCTGAAACAGTTGTGAATGTGAGTTGTAACAGGTGTGAATGTGAGCTGAAACAGGTGTGAATTTGAGCTGAAACAGGTGTGAATGTGAGTTGTAACAGGTGTGAATGTGAGTTGTAACAGGTGTGAATGTGAGTTGTAACAGGTGTGAATGTGAGTTGTAACAGGTGTGAATGTGAGCTGAAACAGTTGTGAATGTGAGTTGTAACAGGTGTGAATGTGAGTTGTTACAGGTTTGAATGTGAGCTGAAACAGGTGTGAATGTGAGTTGTAACAGGTTTGAATGTGAGCTGAAACAGGTGTGAATGTGAGTTGAAACAGGTGTGAATGTGAGCTGAAACAGGTGTGAATGTGAGTTGAAACAGGTGTGAATGTGAGCTGAAACAGGTGTGAATGTGAGTTGAAACAGGTGTGAATGTGAGCTGAAACAGGTGTGAATGTGAGTTGAAACAGGTGTGAATGTGAGCTGAAACAGGTGTGAATGTGAGTTGAAACAGGTGTGAATGTGAGCTGAAACAGGTGTGAATGTGAGCTGAAACAGGTGTGAATGTGAGCTGAAACAGGTGTGAATGTGAGCTGAAACAGGTGTGAATGTGAGCTGAAACAGGTGTGAATGTGAGCTGAAACAGGTGTGAATGTGAGCTGAAACAGGTGTGAATGTGAGTTGAAACAGGTGTGAATGTGAGTTGAAACAGGTGTGAATGTGAGCTGAAACAGGTGTGAATGTGAGCTGAAACAGGTGTGAATGTGAGCTGAAACAGGTGTGAATGTGAGCTGAAACAGGTGTGAATGTGAGCTGAAACAGGTGTGAATGTGAGCTGAAACAGGTGTGAATGTGAGCTGAAACAGGTGTGAATGTGAGTTGTAACAGGTTTGAATGTGAGCTGAAACAGTTGTGAATGTGAGTTGTAACAGGTTTGAATGTGAGCTGAAACAGGTGTGAATTTGAGCTGAAACAGTTGTGAATGTGAGTTGTAACAGGTGTGAATGTGAGCTGAAACAGGTGTGAATTTGAGCTGAAACAGGTGTGAATGTGAGTTGTAAAAGGTGTGAATGTGAGTTGTAACAGGTGTGAATGTGAGTTGTAACAGGTGTGAATGTGAGTTGTAACAGGTGTGAATGTGAGCTGAAACAGGTGTGAATTT
Organism: Garcialebias charrua; assembly: GCA_038048925.1. Lineage (NCBI taxonomy): Eukaryota > Metazoa > Chordata > Actinopteri > Cyprinodontiformes > Rivulidae > Garcialebias > Garcialebias charrua. The sequence goes on along the minus strand of JBBPBX010048448.1, from coordinate 14,620 downwards.
GAGCTGAAACAGTTGTGAATGTGAGCTGAAACAGGTGTGAATGTGAGCTGAAACAGGTGTGAATGTGAGCTGAAACAGGTGTGAATTTGAGCTGAAACAGGTGTGAATGTGAGCTGAAACAGGTGTGAATGTGAGCTGAAACAGGTGTGAATGTGAGTTGAAACAGGTGTGAATGTGAGCTGAAACAGGTGTGAATGTGAGCTGAAACAGGTGTGAATGTGAGCTGAAACAGGTGTGAATGTGAGTTGAAACAGGTGTGAATGTGAGCTGAAACAGGTGTGAATGTGAGCTGAAACAGGTGTGAATGTGAGCTGAAACAGGTGTGAATGTGAGCTGAAACAGGTGTGAATGTGAGCTGAAACAGGTGTGAATGTGAGCTGAAACAGGTGTGAATGTGAGCTGAAACAGGTGTGAATGTGAGCTGAAACAGGTGTGAATGTGAGCTGAAACAGGTGTGAATGTGAGCTGAAACAGGTGTGAATGTGAGCTGAAACAGGTGTGAATGTGAGCTGAAACAGGTGTGAATGTGAGCTGAAACAGGTGTGAATGTGAGCTGAAACAGGTGTGAATGTGAGTTGAAACAGGTGTGAATGTGAGCTGAAACAGGTGTGAATGTGAGCTGAAACAGGTGTGAATGTGAGCTGAAACAGGTGTGAATGTGAGCTGAAACAGGTGTGAATGTGAGCTGAAACAGGTGTGAATGTGAGCTGAAACAGGTGTGAATGTGAGCTGAAACAGGTGTGAATGTGAGTTGTAACAGGTGTGAATGTGAGCTGAAACAGGTGTGAATGTGAGTTGTAACAGGTTTGAATGTGAGCTGAAACAGTTGTGAATGTGAGTTGTAACAGGTTTGAATGTGAGCTGAAACAGGTGTGAATTTGAGCTGAAACAGTTGTGAATGTGAGCTGAAACAGTTGTGAATGTGAGTTGTAACAGGTGTGAATGTGAGTTGTAACAGGTGTGAATGTGAGTTGTAACAAGTGTGAATGTGAGCTGAAACAGTTGTGAATGTGAGTTGTAACAGGTGTGAATGTGAGTTGTTACAGGTTTGAATGTGAGCTGAAACAGGTGTGAATGTGAGTTGTAACAGGTTTGAATGTGAGCTGAAACAGGTGTGAATGTGAGTTGAAACAGGTGTGAATGTGAGCTGAAACAGGTGTGAATGTGAGTTGAAACAGGTGTGAATGTGAGTTGAAACAGGTGTGAATGTGAGCTGAAACAGGTGTGAATGTGAGTTGAAACAGGTGTGAATGTGAGTTGAAACAGGTGTGAATGTGAGCTGAAACAGGTGTGAATGTGAGTTGAAACAGGTGTGAATGTGAGCTGAAACAGGTGTGAATGTGAGTTGAAACAGGTGTGAATGTGAGCTGAAACAGGTGTGAATGTGAGCTGAAACAGGTGTGAATTTGAGCTGAAACAGGTGTGAATGTGAGCTGAAACAGGTGTGAATTTGAGCTGAAACAGGTGTGAATGTGAGTTGAAACAGGTGTGAATGTGAGTTGAAACAGGTGTGAATGTGAGTTGAAACAGGTGTGAATGTGAGCTGAAACAGGTGTGAATGTGAGCTGAAACAGGTGTGAATGTGAGCTGAAACAGGTGTGAATGTGAGCTGAAACAGGTGTGAATGTGAGCTGAAACAGGTGTGAATGTGAGCTGAAACAGGTGTGAATGTGAGCTGAAACAGGTGTGAATGTGAGCTGAAACAGGTGTGAATTTGAGCTGAAACAGTTGTGAATGTGAGTTGTAACAGGTGTGAATGTGAGCTGAAACAGGTGTGAATTTGAGCTGAAACAGGTGTGAATGTGAGTTGTAAAAGGTGTGAATGTGAGTTGTAACAGGTGTGAATGTGAGTTGTAACAGGTGTGAATGTGAGTTGTAACAGGTGTGAATGTGAGTTGAAACAGGTGTGAATGTGAGCTGAAACAGGTGTGAATGTGAGCTGAAACAGGTGTGAATGTGAGCTGAAACAGGTGTGAATGTGAGCTGAAACAGGTGTGAATGTGAGCTGAAACAGGTGTGAATGTGAGCTGAAACAGGTGTGAATGTGAGCTGAAACAGGTGTGAATGTGAGCTGAAACAGGTGTGAATGTGAGCTGAAACAGGTGTGAATGTGAGTTGAAACAGGTGTGAATGTGAGCTGAAACAGGTGTGAATGTGAGCTGAAACAGGTGTGAATGTGAGCTGAAACAGGTGTGAATGTGAGCTGAAACAGGTGTGGAATGTGAGCTGAAACAGGTGTGAATGTGAGTTGTAACAGGTGTGAATGTGAGCTGAAACAGGTGTGAATGTGAGTTGTAACAGGTTTGAATGTGAGCTGAAACAGTTGTGAATGTGAGTTGTAACAGGTTTGAATGTGAGCTGAAACAGGTGTGAATTTGAGCTGAAACAGTTGTGAATGTGAGCTGAAACAGTTGTGAATGTGAGTTGTAACAGGTGTGAATGTGAGTTGTAACAGGTGTGAATGTGAGTTGTAACAGGTGTGAATGTGAGCTGAAACAGTTGTGAATGTGAGTTGTAACAGGTGTGAATGTGAGTTGTAACAGGTTTGAATGTGAGCTGAAACAGGTGTGAATGTGAGTTGTAACAGGTTTGAATGTGAGCTGAAACAGGTGTGAATGTGAGTTGAAACAGGTGTGAATGTGAGCTGAAACAGGTGTGAATGTGAGTTGAAACAGGTGTGAATGTGAGTTGAAACAGGTGTGAATGTGAGCTGAAACAGGTGTGAATGTGAGTTGAAACAGGTGTGAATGTGAGTTGAAACAGGTGTGAATGTGAGCTGAAACAGGTGTGAATGTGAGTTGAAACAGGTGTGAATGTGAGCTGAAACAGGTGTGAATGTGAGTTGAAACAGGTGTGAATGTGAGCTGAAACAGGTGTGAATGTGAGCTGAAACAGGTGTGAATTTGAGCTGAAACAGGTGTGAATGTGAGCTGAAACAGGTGTGAATTTGAGCTGAAACAGGTGTGAATGTGAGTTGAAACAGGTGTGAATGTGAGTTGAAACAGGTGTGAATGTGAGCTGAAACAGGTGTGAATGTGAGCTGAAACAGGTGTGAATGTGAGCTGAAACAGGTGTGAATGTGAGCTGAAACAGGTGTGAATGTGAGCTGAAACAGGTGTGAATGTGAGCTGAAACAGGTGTGAATGTGAGCTGAAACAGGTGTGAATGTGAGCTGAAACAGGTGTGAATGTGAGTTGTAACAGGTTTGAATGTGAGCTGAAACAGTTGTGAATGTGAGTTGTAACAGGTTTGAATGTGAGCTGAAACAGGTGTGAATTTGAGCTGAAACAGTTGTGAATGTGAGTTGTAACAGGTGTGAATGTGAGCTGAAACAGGTGTGAATTTGAGCTGAAACAGGTGTGAATGTGAGTTGTAAAAGGTGTGAATGTGAGTTGTAACAGGTGTGAATGTGAGTTGTAACAGGTGTGAATGTGAGTTGTAACAGGTGTGAATGTGAGCTGAAACAGGTGTGAATTTGAGCTGAAACAGTTGTGAATGTGAGCTGAAACAGGTGTGAATGTGAGCTGAAACAGGTGTGAATGTGAGCTGAAACAGGTGTGAATTTGAGCTGAAACAGGTGTGAATGTGAGCTGAAACAGGTGTGAATGTGAGCTGAAACAGGTGTGAATGTGAGCTGAAACAGGTGTGAATGTGAGCTGAAACAGGTGTGAATGTGAGCTGAAACAGGTGTGAATGTGAGCTGAAACAGGTGTGAATGTGAGCTGAAACAGGTGTGAATGTGAGCTGAAACAGGTGTGAATGTGAGCTGAAACAGGTGTGAATGTGAGCTGAAACAGGTGTGAATGTGAGCTGAAACAGGTGTGAATGTGAGCTGAAACAGGTGTGAATGTGAGCTGAAACAGGTGTGAATGTGAGCTGAAACAGGTGTGAATGTGAGCTGAAACAGGTGTGAATGTGAGCTGAAACAGGTGTGAATGTGAGCTGAAACAGGTGTGAATGTGAGCTGAAACAGGTGTGAATGTGAGCTGAAACAGGTGTGAATGTGAGCTGAAACAGGTGTGAATGTGAGCTGAAACAGGTGTGAATGTGAGCTGAAACAGGTGTGAATGTGAGCTGAAACAGGTGTGAATGTGAGCTGAAACAGGTGTGAATGTGAGCTGAAACAGGTGTGAATGTGAGCTGAAACAGGTGTGAATGTGAGTTGAAACAGGTGTGAATGTGAGCTGAAACAGGTGTGAATGTGAGCTGAAACAGGTGTGAATGTGAGTTGTAACAGGTTTGAATGTGAGCTGAAACAGTTGTGAATGTGAGTTGTAACAGGTTTGAATGTGAGCTGAAACAGGTGTGAATTTGAGCTGAAACAGTTGTGAATGTGAGTTGTAACAGGTGTGAATGTGAGCTGAAACAGGTGTGAATTTGAGCTGAAACAGGTGTGAATGTGAGTTGTAAAAGGTGTGAATGTGAGTTGTAACAGGTGTGAATGTGAGTTGTAACAGGTGTGAATGTGAGTTGTAACAGGTGTGAATGTGAGCTGAAACAGGTGTGAATTTGAGCTGAAACAGTTGTGAATGTGAGCTGAAACAGGTGTGAATGTGAGCTGAAACAGGTGTGAATGTGAGCTGAAACAGGTGTGAATTTGAGCTGAAACAGGTGTGAATGTGAGCTGAAACAGGTGTGAATGTGAGCTGAAACAGGTGTGAATGTGAGCTGAAACAGGTGTGAATGTGAGCTGAAACAGGTGTGAATGTGAGCTGAAACAGGTGTGAATGTGAGCTGAAACAGGTGTGAATGTGAGCTGAAACAGGTGTGAATGTGAGCTGAAACAGGTGTGAATGTGAGCTGAAACAGGTGTGAATGTGAGCTGAAACAGGTGTGAATGTGAGCTGAAACAGGTGTGAATGTGAGCTGAAACAGGTGTGAATGTGAGCTGAAACAGGTGTGAATGTGAGCTGAAACAGGTGTGAATGTGAGCTGAAACAGGTGTGAATGTGAGCTGAAACAGGTGTGAATGTGAGCTGAAACAGGTGTGAATGTGAGCTGAAACAGGTGTGAATGTGAGCTGAAACAGGTGTGAATGTGAGCTGAAACAGGTGTGAATGTGAGCTGAAACAGGTGTGAATGTGAGCTGAAACAGGTGTGAATGTGAGCTGAAACAGGTGTGAATGTGAGCTGAAACAGGTGTGAATGTGAGCTGAAACAGGTGTGAATGTGAGCTGAAACAGGTGTGAATGTGAGCTGAAACAGGTGTGAATGTGAGCTGAAACAGGTGTGAATGTGAGCTGAAACAGGTGTGAATGTGAGCTGAAACAGGTGTGAATGTGAGCTGAAACAGGTGTGAATGTGAGCTGAAACAGGTGTGAATGTGAGCTGAAACAGGTGTGAATGTGAGCTGAAACAGGTGTGAATGTGAGCTGAAACAGGTGTGAATGTGAGCTGAAACAGGTGTGAATGTGAGTTGAAACAGGTGTGAATGTGAGCTGAAACAGGTGTGAATGTGAGCTGAAACAGGTGTGAATGTGAGCTGAAACAGGTGTGAATGTGAGCTGAAACAGGTGTGAATGTGAGCTGAAACAGGTGTGAATGTGAGCTGAAACAGGTGTGAATGTGAGTTGTAACAGGTTTGAATGTGAGCTGAAACAGGTGTGAATGTGAGTTGTAACAGGTTTGAATGTGAGCTGAAACAGGTGTGAATGTGAGCTGAAACAGTTGTGAATGTGAGTTGTAACAGGTTTGAATGTGAGCTGAAACAGGTGTGAATTTGAGCTGAAACAGTTGTGAATGTGAGCTGAAACAGGTGTGAATGTGAGTTGTAACAGGTGTGAATGTGAGTTGTAACAGGTGTGAATGTGAGTTGTAACAGGTGTGAATGTGAGCTGAAACAGTTGTGAATGTGAGTTGTAACAGGTGTGAATGTGAGTTGTAACAGGTCTGAATGTGAGCTGAAACAGGTGTGAATTTGAGCTGAAACAGGTGTGAATGTGAGTTGTAACAGGTGTGAATGTGAGTTGTAACAGGTGTGAATGTGAGCTGAAACAGGTGTGAATTTGAGCTGAAACAGGTGTGAATGTGAGTTGTAACAGGTGTGAATGTGAGCTGAAACAGGTGTGTATTTGAGCTGAAACAGGTGTGAATGTGAGCTGAGGATACCATGCTGTGTTCGCTGCAGGGAGGCCATGAGTCACATGAAGGAGGGAGAAGAGGTGAAGACAAAGTCCTACACAGCACTCATCTGGACCCTGAAGCCCATCCAGAGAGAAGACATCACCTTTATTGATGATATTCAGGTCAGTCGGATTCAGGATCAGCTGATCAGGACTGAAGCTTCTGTTTATGTCATCAGTGCGAGTTTGACAAGTCAACATTTCCTTTAGTTGTTGTCCACAACTCTCTCCCAGATCTTCAATGTGTGGCTCATTAACTTAATTCCCCTGTAGTTGCTACAACTCTGTACATCACCCTTGTTCTTAAAAATGGGCACCAGCACACTTCTTCTCCATTCTTCAAGCATTTTCTCACCTTCAAATATTCCATTAAATATTTGAGTCAAAAACCTCACTGCCATCTCTCCAAGACATTTCCAAACCTCCACTGGTATGTCATCAGGTCCTACTGCCTTCCCCTTCTTCATTCTTTTCAGAGCTTTCCGGACTTCACCCTCACTAATCTTTCCCACTTCCTGGTCCACAGTTTCTATGACCTCTACTCTTCTTTCTCTTTCATTCTCTTCATTCATTAGCTCCTCAAAGTAATCCTTCCATCTTCCCATCACACTCTCCTCACTTGTTAGAACATTACCATTCCCATCTTTAATAAGCCTAACCTGCTGCACATCCTTTCCAGCCTGATCCCTCTGTCTTGCCAATCGGTACAAGTCCTTCTCGCCCTCTTTAGTGTCCAGTCTCCCATACAACTCATTGTACGCCCTCTGCTTTGCCTTAGCTACTTCCCTCTTTGCTCTATGTCCCATCTCCTTATATTCCTGTCTCCTCTCTTCAGTCCTCTCACTGTCATATTTCTTCTTGGCTAATCTCTTATAATCCCACATCAAGACAACCGTCAACATCAACAAGGAGGACCCTCATCAATATGCATACCGCGAGAACCGATCAACAGAGGACGCCATCTCCTCTTTGGTCCACACTGCTCTCACTCACCTGGATCAGAAGGACTCATATGTGCGTCTGCTCTTTGTGGACTTCACATCTGCCTTCAACACCATGATCCCCCAAACTCTGATAGACAAACTATCCACACTTGGACTAAGCCCCTCCATTTGTAACTGGGTACTAGACTTCTTAACAAACAGACCACAGTCCGTGAAGATCCACAACTTCTCCTCCTCCACCATAACCCTCAGCACTGGCTCTCCCCAAGGATGTGTGCTGAGCCCTCTTCTGTTCACTCTGCTCACATATGATTGTACAGCCACACATCCAGGCTGTCATATTGTTAAGTTTGCAGATGATACAGCGGTGGTGGGATGCATCACAAACAATGATGAGTCCAGCTACAGACAGGAGGTGGAACACCTGGAGAGCTGGTGCAAAGAGAATAACCTTCACATGAATGTGAAGAAGACAAAGGAGATGATTGTGGACTTCAGAAGGAACAAACACACCCACACCCCACTGAACATAAGTGGATCTGCAGTGGAAGTGGTCTCCAGCTACAAATACTTGGGTGTACACTTGAATGATAACCTCAGCTGGAGCAACAACACCACCAGCCTGATCAAGAAAGGTCATCAGAGACTCTACTTCCTCAGACGGCTGAGACGAGCTGGTCTGAGCAGCCCAGTCCTCACCTCCTTCTACAGGTGTGCAGTGGAGAGCATCCTGTGCTCCAGCATCAACGTGTGGCATGGAGGCTGCACAGCTGCAGAAAGAAAAGCTCTACAGAGAGTGGTGAAGGCTGCACAGAAGATGTTGGAGTCAGTCTCCCCACCATCACAGACATTTACACCTCCAGATGCAGGAAAAGAGCCACCTGCATCATGAAAGACCTCACTCACCCAGCACACTCACTCTTTGCCCCACTCCCCTCAGGACGGAGGTTGAGGAGCATCAAATGTAGAACCACTAGACTGAGGAACAGCTTCTACCCTGAGGCTGTTAGACTCATGAATAAATAAATAATAAGAATAATCACTGTGAAATATCACATCATGCTGATGCTGATCTGTTTTCTTGTTGCTGTGTTCATCTGTGACCATCTGCTCATACAGACTCATGTTCGTGCTGCTGTTTATAATGATGTTTTTCCACTACATTAGGGCTTAGTGTATTACTAGTTGATGTTTCTCTTAGTTAATTCTAGATGTTATTACTGTTTTTCTCTTGCATTTGTTGTTGGATGTAACTGGGACCCCGTGTACATAATCTCGTTTTCATCACATGTACCACATGCGGTGCAAATGACAATAAAGACTCTCTGACTCTGACTCTCTCTTTCTTTGAATGGCATCCTGCACTTTACTATTCCACCAGCAGGTTTCCTTATCATCCATTTTCTGTCCTGAAGACACACCAAGTACCTTCCTACCTGTCTCTCTAATTTCTGTTGCTGTAGTAGCCCAGTCACTTGGAAGCTCTTTCTTGCCACCCAGAGCCTTTAACAGCTCCTCTCTGAATTTCTCACAACATTCTTCCTTCTTCAGCTTCCACCATTTGGTCTTCTTTGATTTTACTATTTTTCTCTTCTTCACAACAGTCATTCTTCACACAACCAAATGTCCTTCAGGTTTCCTCTTCTACACAGAATGTAGTCGACCTGTGTACTCCTTCCTCCACTCTTATAGGTCACTCTATGTTCCTCCCTCTTTTGGAAATAGGTATTGACTACAGCCATTTCCATTCTCTTGGTAAAATCCACCACCATCTGTCCTTCCTGGTTTCTTTCCTTGACACCAAACCTACCCATCACTTCCTCATCCCCTCTGTTTCCTTCACCAACATGTCCATTCAGGTCTGCTCCAATCACCACTCTTTCCTCCCTGGGAATACTCTCTATCACTTCATCCAAATCTTTCCAAAATGTATCTTTCTCCTCCCCATCACATCCAACCTGTGGAGCATAACCACTGACTATGTTTAGCATCAGACCTTCTACTTCTACCTTCAGACACATCACCCTATCTGACACTCTCTTCACCTCTACTACATTCTTTGCCAACTCCTCCTTCAGGACCACCCCTACTCCATTTCTCTTTCTATCCACACCATGGTAAAACAGTTTGAACCCTGCTCCAATACTGTGAGCCTTGCTGCCCTTCCACTTGGTCTCTTGGACACATAAAACATCTACCTTTCTTCTCTGCATCATGTCAGCCAGCTCTCTACCTTTGCCTGTCATTGTCCCCACATTTAGAGTTGCAACCCTCAGTCCTACATTCTTCACTTTCCTCTTCTCCCTCTGTCTCCTGACACATTTCCCTCCTCGGGGTCTTCGACTAACGGTAGCACAATTTCCGCCGACACCCAGTTTGTTAACAGCACCGGTGGCGGTGGTTGTTAACCAGGGCCTCGAACGATCCTGTATGGTTTCACTTTGATGAACTCTCATTATAGTTTTGGCAAAAGTGTTTTTTATTGGATGCCATTCCTGACACAACCCTCACCATTTACCCGGGCTTGGGACCGGCACAAGAGATACACTGGCTTGTGCTCCCTAGTGGCTGGTTTATAATATAATCTTTATGGCATGTACTGTACATGTAACCTGACCACCCCTATTTGAGAAAACTATGCTTTCTAGTTTTTACATTGCTTAAAAGTACTGTAGCTCCTCAAATTGTATTGTATTGTATGTAATTTATTCATTTCAAATTTAAAGGGGACCACATATTCAAAATTCACTTTTTAATGTTTTTTTTTTACTCAACTTTGGGTATTTACTTCATAAAAAAACAGTCCTAAGGCCAAAAAAATGCACCCAGTGGTTTATTTACTCTAAGTAGATTTATTTATCTTTGATAAATACACTTCGTTTCCCACTTCCTGCGGTTTGTGACGTCACAAACCGCAGCCAACCACCTCAAACCTGAGTCCAGCCCCTCACCTAGCAACCCCTGGTTAGGCTCAACCCACTTCTGTATTAAACACATGACTGTTGTTTTTCATGATTTCATCTCATCTTTTGTTTATATGTTCTTAATTTCATGTGTACAGCACTTTGTTGCAGCTGTGGTTTTTTTAAATGGCTTTATAAATAAAGTATAATTGTTATTTTTATGTTTTAGTTCAATTTTTAGTGTATTTGCGATCGCTCCCAACGCGCAGCCGGCAAAAATTAAACGAGCGGACCCCCGGCGTAGGGACCGGCGGCAACGGGACCCTCTTCTGGCGCGATGGAGCGGAGCTTCAACTGTACAGCCTCGCTGCAGCCTCGCAGCAGCGAGGACCTTCTCCTTACGGATTAATTTACGGGAGACACTTGGTGAACTTTGTGTTGTCTTGACTGGAACAGCGATAACTCCCAAAATCTCCGCGTGCAACGAGCGGAGCTGGCGAACACCGGAAGAGGAACAAGCTAACATTAGCATCGGATTCGGGTGGTCTCATGCTAAAAGGAGCAGCAAATTGCGGCGCGCTCAGACGGGTTTCGGTAAGTTATCTTAAGCTAGCACTAACAGTAAGTCAAATGAGTAATAAAAAAAGAGCTAATTTTAAAACAACAACACATTACAGATACTGGCTGTGCAGAGGGCGTAAACAGATCTTTGAAGGGCGTGGACTTCAGAACTCAGTATCAGAAACCGGTCGTTCAAAACGAAAGTTAAAAATGGCAGAATTAAAAAGGGTATAATTAATTATCTAAGAATTATTTTGTGTATTAAAATGAATTAATATTGTCAAGATAGGCACACAGACATAACATAAAATTTTTAAAGACTTATATGTGGTCTCCTTTAAAACCAAAAGCAACAAATTCAAAACATGTATAGAAAGCAAAAAAACAAATTTAAAATGAAAGGAAGCAGATGAAGAATAAAATTCTTATAATATCTGCCCCTTCTTAAATCAATATTCTATTTAACACTCAAATCAAACAATGATCATTCATGAACAAAATTAATAACCCATAACAATTGTCGATGTTTAATACATTAACAATTTTGCATTTGTAGATATCTATTTAAGAATTTATATTTAATCAACTTTTTAAATATAGGCATTGACTCAGTTTTTTGGCATCATTTCCCAAACCATTCCATAAATCTATTACATGCATTAAAGTAAACCGACTCTTTAAACTGGTTCTATATTGTGGCTTAACAAAAATGTCTGTTTCCTTAAGATTGTAACAGCTTTTTCTTTTTTAAAAATGCTTTTGAATATTTTGAGGTAGTTTGTAGTTTTGAGCTTTATGCATTAATAAATAAATATTATGTTCTACTAGATCATAAAACTTCAATAGTTTCATTTTATAGAATAGATTGTTTGTTGGATGATAATAATGCATTCTTGTTATAATTCTTATAGCTCTTTTTTGAAGGATGAAAATAGGCTTTGTTAAAGGTGCAGTCTGCAGTTTCTGTAGAACGCAGCACTTTAAAAAAATTTCAACAGGGAAAGCATTCTGATCCCTCCCCCTCAGAGCCATATATGGCTCTGCTCCCCCTTGCTCTGCTGAAATTCAAATTCAAGCTCTGTTTTTATTGGCTGGTTAACGGCGGGTCACTGTGGCTTTTTAGAAATGCTTTTAGTAACACCTGGAGAAGCAAGGGGACTATAGTTTTTTCAAAGATTACTTTGTCTAACATCAGTCTGTCAGGAGATAGTGACAGAGTGAAGAAATATGTTAAAAAATATATTTTTAGAAAACTTACAGACTGCACTACAGAAACTGCAGACTGCACCTTTAAGGTTTTGCACGCTGTTCCCCAGACATCAACACAATAAATTAAATGTGGTACTATAATTGTGTTGTATAACAAATACAAGGCATTATCATTCAATAAATCCTTTACTCTATATAATACTGCTGTGGATTTGGATAATTTAGTTTTAACAGAATTTACGTGTTGTTTCCATGATAATTTATCGTCAATGATTACACCTAGAAACTTCATTTCACTGACTCTACCTATTTCAACACCGTTAATTTTGAAAGGAAAAACTGTAGTTATCTTTTTTGCTAAAAAATCATATAATTGGTTTTATCAAAATTCAACGATAACTTATTTAAATTAAACCAAGTTTGTATGTTAACAAACTCACTATTCATCAAGTCAATCAAATGTTTCAAATCATCACCAGAACAAAAAAAAGTAGTATCGTCAGCAAAAAGAACACATCTGAGGATACCTGACACATTCATCAAATCGTTAACATATAAAATAAACAATTTCGGTCCAAGTACAGAACCTTGCGGCACGCCACATGAAATACCACAGAGGCCAGATCTTACATTGTTCATGTACAAACTGTTTTCTGTTATGCAAATAACTACGTATCCAATGCAAAGCTGTTCCTCTAATACCATATTTGTCCAGTTTTTCGAGTAGAATTGAATGGTCGATAGTGTCAAATGCCTTTTTTAGATCAACAAACACACTTAGACAATATTGTTTTTGATCAACAGCTGTGGTAACATGTTCCATCAACTCCATGAGAGCCATGGAAGTTGAGTTATTTGATCTAAACCCGTATTGACTTTTACTTAAGATATTTATCCAGAAAGAAATCGAATCTAGTTGCAAATAATTTTTCTAAAATTTTGGAGAACTGCGGTAACAAAGATATAGCTCTATAATTGTTATATAAACATTTATCGCCATTCTTAAAAAGAGGAACTATCTTGGCTATTTTCATTCTGTTTGGGAATATTCCAGATGAAAATGACAGATTACAAATGGCTCAAACATAGTTCATTATTTCCTTCACAACCATCATGTCCATGTTTTCACAGTCTTTTGATCTTTTATCATGAAATTTGTTAACCACCATCATGATTTCTTCTTTATCAGTTCCTTTTAGAAACATACTGTTCATACAGCCATCAATTGAATGACTCACATTTATATCCGTTTTTGGTATTTTTGATGCAAGGGTAGATCCCACATTTGCAAAATAATTGTTAAATCCATTAACTATTTCTTTCTCATCACGGATTTCCACATTATTTTCCACAAAATATTTTGAAGTACTCGTACCAACCTTATTTTTATTTAAAACACTATTCATTATTTTCCAAGTTGTTCTTATATCACCACTACTTTTGTGTAGCAGTTTACTATAATATTCCTTTTTTTGTTTTCTTATAATCCCTACTAATTTGTTTTTATATTTTTTATATTTTGTTTCAGTATCAACTGTTCTGGATTTTATAAAACATGAATACAGATTATTCTTTTTTTTTACATGCGTTTCTCAGTCCTTTCGTCATCCATGGTGGATCTACTGTATCTTTATTTTGTTTGTTATTTATTTTCACACAATTTTTATTGTACAAAGCTTCTAGTATATTCATAAACTTATCATAAGATTCATTTACGTCATTTACATATACATCATCCCATTTTTGTTTATTAAGATCATCTTTTAATTTATCTAGTGCTTTTTTTGATGTGATTATTAATTTATTGTTTTTTCTAATAGTTTTCTTACAGATGAAATCATTTTTATAAATTATGAAAATTGGTAAATGATCACTAATATCAGACATCAAAATACCACTTGTCACATCACCATTTATGACATTTGTAAAGAAATTATCAATTATGGTGGCACAATGAGATGTGATCCTTGTTGGTTTTGTTATTAACGGAAAGAAACTCAAACTACTCATTGAATCCATAAATGTTTTGGCGTTATTAGAATCAGTTTTGTTCCCAATATCAATATTGAAGTCACCACACAAGAATACTTTTTTGTTACAGCTCTTCACTAATAATTCGTTGATCTTATCAGTGAATTGATCTATTCTTGATTTTGGTGATCGATATACACAACTTATTAGTATGTTTTTATTGTTTTTATTTATTATTTCTATTGTTATCATTTCTAACAAATTGTCAACAACTGTAGACATCTCTTTATGTATCCTACACTCTATTTCACATTTAACAAATATAGCCACCCCTCCACCCCTCTTATTTTTCCTATTCCTATAATACAATTCATACCCTTCAATATATGCATTTTGAATATTTCCATCATTTAACCAGGTTTCTGATAATGCAACTATTGTAAAAGGTGTATCAAATTTTTTCAAATAATCTGATATCTCAGATATTTTTGCATTAAGGCTTCTACAGTTTATATGAATAATTGAGAGTGCTTCACTTGTCTTACTGATTTCCTTAAACTGCTCAATATTATAATAATTGCTATCCTTTGTAGTTGGAAAAAGATTACCGTTAATGACATCGTCCACATTATATATTTTGAATTGTGATTCATCGTACATTTTAATTATTTGGTATAGGTGTTCGTCATAGTGTTCATCCCATATATTGTATGTTCAGATATTTCCTAACACAATCTTTCATCATCACTTTAGCTCATTTCAATCTTTCCAGGTCCTTCAAATCTTTCACTAATTTGGCCTGTGATCCTTCTTGTACTTTTATCCATATTTTTCCGTTTCTTGTCCAAGTAGAAAATATGTTGTTCTGTTTTTTAACACCCTTGCTTCACGAGCAATATTACCATTTTTC
>JBBPBX010048447.1:0-25749 GCA_038048925.1 Garcialebias charrua | reverse complement strand
CGTTAAAAACCGTCAGTTATTTTAAATAAAGCTAAATCAAGAACGAGGTCAGGTCTCAGAAAGTTTGAGCGTTGGCACTTAGCTCATTTGTTCTCCGTTTATCTTGCAACTATTTAATTTACCTTCAAGGTCAGGTTATTAGCAGACATTGATTTACTTAAAAGCCATTATTAATTATTTATCGTAGATTTTCCTCTAACAAAGCTGTGAGTTAATAGAGTGCACCTCAGTTGGGCGCACTGCAGCAGTTTAAGTGTATTTACAGGTACCGGGTGTGAGCGGGACATTTTAAAGTTCCGGTAACTCTTGTCTCTGCTACTCGCAGCGCCGAGCTGTAAATCTGAGCGGCAGTTAACGCTGGGCTCATGAACACGGCGGGACGAGGAGCACATCCATCACCGCGGTCTCCATTACGCCCCCCTCATCTGTCCTCGTGTAGGAGGACGGCCCGTCTCGACCGTCGGGGTCAAGCGTACCTCGTGGTAGGTGTCCTCCAGCTCGCCGTCGTAGATCCACCTGTACAGGAAGTTCAGGATGGGGTTGGACACCAGGCTGAGGATGTGCTGAACCAGCGCTCTCATCTGCGGGTCGCCCGTCTTTCCGTACGCGTGGACTGCGGACGCCAGCTCGCCTCCCTTATGACCTGCAACACGCACAGCGCAGGCGGGTGCGCCCGTTTACAAGAGGAGCGCGGACGCCGCGGCGCGAGCCTCGGTCGTGTGCGGTGGACTCACCCTGGCAGAAGTCGACGAGGGCGGCGAGCGTGCGGAGGCGCACCTTGGGGTCGTACATCCAGACGAGGAGCCTCCTCAGAGTCAAGCTGCTCTCCAAGCAAACGGTCACGCTCTGCTCGTCCTCCACCTGCAGCTACGACACACGACGAGGGAGGTGAAGCAGCGGACGCCATCTTTTTAAAATTCTTTCAGCTGTTCACTCTTCAGGAGTCCTCACTGCGTGTCTTTGTCCCGCAGCTGCCTCGTTGTCTTTTTCCTGGCAGCTGCATTGCTAACATCCTTCTACCAATAAAACCACTGTCCCTCGTCTGGACATGTCCACACAACTGTCCCTCCTCTGGACATGTCCATACAACTGTCCCTCCTCTGGACAAGTTCACACAACTGTCCCTCCTCTGGACAAGTTCACACAACTGTCCCTCCTCTGGACATGTCCACACCACTGTCCCTCGTCTGGACATGGTCAAACCACTGTCCCTTCTCTGGACATGTCCACACAATTGTCCCTTCTCTGGACATGTCCACACAATTGTCCCTTCTCTGGACATGTCCACACAATTGTCCCTTCGCTGGACATGTCCACACAATTGTCCCTTCTCTGGACATGTCCACACAATTGTCCCTTCTCTGGACATGTCCACACAATTGTCCCTTCTCTGGACATGTCCAAACCACTGTCCCTCCTCTGGACATGTCCAAACCACTGTCCCTCCTCTGGACATGTCCAAACCACTGTCCCTCCTCTGGACATGTCCAAACCACTGTCCCTCCTCTGGACATGTCCAAACCACTGTCCCTCCTCTGGACATGTCCAAACCACTGTCCCTCCTCTGGACATGTCCAAACCACTGTCCCTCCTCTGGACATGTCCAAACCACTGTCCCTCCTCTGGACATGTCCAAACCACTGTCCCTCCTCTGGACATGTCCAAACCACTGTCCCTCCTCTGGACATGTCCAAACCACTGTCCCTCCTCTGGACATGTCCAAACCACTGTCCCTCCTCTGGACATGTCCAAACCACTGTCCCTCCTCTGGACATGTCCAAACCACTGTCCCTCCTCTGGACATGTCCAAACCACTGTCCCTCCTCTGGACATGTCCAAACCACTGTCCCTCCTCTGGACATGTCCAAACCACTGTCCCTCCTCTGGACATGTCCAAACCACTGTCCCTCCTCTGGACATGTCCAAACCACTGTCCCTCCTCTGGACATGTCCAAACCACTGTCCCTCCTCTGGACATGTCCAAACCACTGTCCCTCCTCTGGACATGTCCAAACCACT
Organism: Garcialebias charrua; assembly: GCA_038048925.1. NCBI lineage: Eukaryota > Metazoa > Chordata > Actinopteri > Cyprinodontiformes > Rivulidae > Garcialebias > Garcialebias charrua. Next base: position 23,730 of record JBBPBX010048447.1, on the reverse strand, counting down.
GTCCCTCCTCTGGACATGTCCAAACCACTGTCCCTCCTCTGGACATGTCCAAACCACTGTCCCTCCTCTGGACATGTCCAAACCACTGTCCCTCCTCTGGACATGTCCAAACCACTGTCCCTCCTCTGGACATGTCCAAACCACTGTCCCTCCTCTGGACATGTCCAAACCACTGTCCCTCCTCTGGACATGTCCAAACCACTGTCCCTCCTCTGGACATGTCCAAACCACTGTCCCTCCTCTGGACATGTCCAAACCACTGTCCCTCCTCTGGACATGTCCAAACCACTGTCCCTCCTCTGGACATGTCCAAACCACTGTCCCTCCTCTGGACATGTCCAAACCACTGTCCCTCCTCTGGACATGTCCAAACCACTGTCCCTCCTCTGGACATGTCCAAACCACTGTCCCTCCTCTGGACATGTCCAAACCACTGTCCCTCCTCTGGACATGTCCAAACCACTGTCCCTCCTCTGGACATGTCCAAACCACTGTCCCTCCTCTGGACATGTCCAAACCACTGTCCCTCCTCTGGACATGTCCAAACCACTGTCCCTCCTCTGGACATGTCCAAACCACTGTCCCTCCTCTGGACATGTCCAAACCACTGTCCCTCCTCTGGACATGTCCAAACCACTGTCCCTCCTCTGGACATGTCCAAACCATCTCAGTCTGGCCTCCCTAACTTTATCTCCCAGTTGTTCAACATGTGCTGTACCTCTGATGATCTCATTCCTGATCTTATCCATCCTTGTCACTCCTAAGGAGAACCTCAACATCTTCATTTCTGCTACTTCCAGTTCTTTCTCCTGTCTTTTTGTCCATGTCTCTGTCTCCAGACCATACAACATAGCTGGTCTCACCACTGTCTTGTAAACTTTTCCTTTGATCTTTGCTGACACCTTTTATCACAAATTACTCCTGAAACTTTTCTTCATCCTGCCTGGACTCTCTTTGATGTTTTCACTCCAAATTACAGATGTATTCATTTCAAAATTACATGTCAAGTTGACGATTGCCTTTTTAGAAAAACGGACTCAAAAATGTTGTGAAACCTCCAGAACTGCTCCGTTTTTTTTACCTGTGAGTGGAGGACCGACAGGAGCCTGTAGTACTCCTTCAGCTCCTGGTGGAGCGACGCGCAGAAGCTCTGAAGGAAAAGACAGAAAGGTTTCACAAAGGACACTTTCAAACATCGCCCCCGATAAGAACGGTCGGCAGACGCACCTGTCCGACGAGCCCGAAGGCTCGGTCAAGGCTCCGGGCGTCTGTGTACTTCCGGACTTTGTTGTGGAGCCAGCCAAGCTCAGCCAGTCTACTGCTGGTGTCTCTGAGGGACTTACACAGACCCACCTGAAGAGAAAAAAATAAAAGACACCTGCAGAATGTAATTTATACAAACTCAACGGTAAACTCGAGTGTTACGATGCTGATGACGCCGTCGGAGTGCAGTAGGGAGGGGGAGACAGATAAAAATATTTTTTAATACGTAGCACAAAGCTAGCAGCTCGCAATACAGATGTGCTAGCTAAGATGCTACAGATGTAGCGCTCCACGTCTCTTAACGCATCCCACCACCAGTCGACAACTCCCAGCAATTACGTAGCATTAGCTTAGCACTATGTAAATCCAGTCAATAAGAAATGATGCCATTTACCACACCTCTGACCCCAACTCCCCACCGTTCGACAACTGCCGACTTTTATGTAGATCTAATCTAGGACTAGGTAAGTGCGCTAGCTTAGCGCTAACAAGCTAGTATGAGCTTAGCTGTGAGCAGTTTTCGAGCTAAATAGCGCGACTTATGTAGCGCTAGCTTAGCGCTATTTAAGTCCAGTCAATGGGAAATTATGCAATCTACCACACCTCTAACCCCTCACCACCCCCATTCGACAACTCCCGGCACTTACATAGCATTAAGTGTGCTAGCTTAGCACTTATAAGCTAGTGCGAGCTTTGTTAGTGCAACTTACGTAGCACTAGCATCACACTATTTACAGTAAGTCTAGTCAATGGGAAATTATGCCATCTAAAATGCCTCTGGACCCCCCTTCCACTGGTCAACAACTCCAGGCATTTACATAGCACTAGGCTAGAACTACGTGAATGTGCTAGCTTAACGCTTACGAACTAGCTCGAGCTTTGTTGCAAGCACAGGTTTTGTGAGCTTGCTAGTGCAACTTACGTAGCATTAGCTTAGCACTATGTACCCAGTCAATGAGAAATGATGCCATTTACCACAACTCTGACCCCCCCACTACCCACCGGTAGAGAACTGTCGACTTTTATGTTGATCTAATCTAGCACTAGGTAAGTGCGCTAGCTTAGTGCTTATGAGCTAGCATGAGCTTAGCTGTGAGCACAGTTTTCTAGCTAAATAGCGCGACTTACGTAGCGCTAGCTTAGCACTATTTAAGTCCAGTCAATGAGAAATTATGCAATCTACCACACCTCTAATCCCTCACCCCCCCAGTCAACAACTTCCAGCACTTACATAGCATTAAGTGTGCTAGCTTAGCACTTATAAGCTAGTGCGAGCTTTGTTAGTGCGACTTACGTAGCACTAGCTTCACGCTATTTACAGTAAGTCCAGTCAATGGGAAATTACAGGTGGTCCCCGACTTACGAGCGCTCTTACATACGAGGTTACGGACTTACGAGCTGGTGAACGAGCAATAAATTTGTAAAGAACATACAAAAAATACAGCACTTTTATGTGTTTTTAGATGAAAGTGTGTCAGCTAACCATTTGGAAACAAGTTTCTGAGCATGTTTATGAACTAGTATGAACATTTGTGATGAAAAACGAGTGTTCGTAGTAGCGCTAGCATAAATTTTCCGACTTACGACCAAAAATCCAGACTTACGAGAACACGTGTTTCGTGTTCCGACGTACAAGATTTCGCCTTACGAGATAGTCATAGGAACAGAACTCGCTCGTAAGTCGGGGACCACCTGAATGCCATCTACAATGCCTCTGGACCCCCCTTCCAGTGGTCAACAACTCCAGGCACTTACGTAGCACTAAGCTAGAACTATGTGAATGTGCTACCTTAACACTTACGAGTTAGCTCAAGCTTTGTTGCGAGCACCGGTTTTGTGAGCTTCCTAGCGCAACTTACGTAGCACTAGCTTAGAACTATGCAAATCCAGTCAGTGGGAAATTATGTAATCTAAAACACCTTTTCCCACCCCCTCCTCCCAACCCCAAACTCTTCTGATCTTGATGACTCACGTAAATGACTAGCCTGGTTAAAACCAGACCCTTGTCCTTCACTTCGCTTTGTACTAGGGTCTGGGATTTCTCCCATAGACAACGATTTCTCCGGTCGATTTTTGACCGGACCAATCAGAGAACAGAAGGCGGATTACCGGACCAATCAGAGAACAGAAGGCGGAGTTTTGAACGACGTCGACTGACGTCGTCAGTTAAAATGGCTGCCGCCACGAAGGAATTTTCATGAAAACAAGGTAAAAAACTATTATTTCTTTGCTGAGAAAAAATATATTTCTTAGCTGACGTTATATCAGAAGTGTTCCTGAGCTTAAAGGGGACCACATATGCAAAATTCACTTTTTAATGGTTTTTTTACTCAACTTTGGGTATTTACTTCATAAAAAAACAGTCCTTGTGCCAAAAAAATGCACCCAGTGGTTTATTTACTCTAAGTAGATTTATTTATCTTTGATAAATACACTTCGTTTCCCACTTCCAGCCAACCGCAGCCAACCACCTCAAACCTGAGTCCAGCCCCTCACCTAGCAACCCCTGGTGATGCTCCACCCACTTCAGTATTAAACACATGACTGTTGTTTTTCATGATTTCATCTCATCTTTTGTTTATATGTTCTTAATTTCATGTGTACAGCACTTTGTTGCAGCTGTGTTTTTTTTAAATGGCTTTATAAATAAAGTATAATTGTTATTTTTATGTTTTAGTTCAATTTTTAGTGTATTTGCGATCGCTCCCAACGCGCAGCCGGCAAAAATTAAACGAGCGGACCCCCGGCGTAGGGACCGGTTGCGACGGGACCCTCTTCTGGCGCGATGGAGCGGAGCTTCAACTGTACAGCCTCATTTCAGCCTCGCAGCAGGCTCGCAGCAGTGAGGACCTTCTCCTTACGGATTAATTTACGGGAGACACTTGGTGAACTTTGTGTTGTCTTGACTGGAACAGCGATAACTCCCAAAATCTCCGCGTGCAACGAGCGGAGCTGGCGAAAACCGGAAGAGGAACAAGCTAACATTAGCTTCGGATTCGGGTGGTCTCATGCTAAAAGGAGCANAGTAGATTTATTTATCTTTGATAAATACACTTCGTTTCCCACTTCCTGCGGTTTGTGACGTCACAAACCGCAGCCAACCACCTCAAACCTGAGTCCAGCCCCTCACCTAGCAACCCCTGGTTAGGCTCAACCCACTTCTGTATTAAACACATGACTGTTGTTTTTCATGATTTCATCTCATCTTTTGTTTATATGTTCTTAATTTCATGTGTACAGCACTTTGTTGCAGCTGTGTTTTTTTAAATGGCTTTATAAATAAAGTATAATTGTTATTTTTATGTTTTAGTTCAATTTTTAGTGTATTTGCGATCGCTCCCAACGCGCAGCCGGCAAAAATTAAACGAGCGGACCCCCGGCGTAGGGACCGGTTGCGACGGGACCCTCTTCTGGCGCGATGGAGCGGAGCTTCAACTGTACAGCCTCATTTCAGCCTCGCAGCAGGCTCGCAGCAGTGAGGACCTTCTCCTTACGGATTAATTTACGGGAGACACTTGGTGAACTTTGTGTTGTCTTGACTGGAACAGCGATAACTCCCAAAATCTCCGCGTGCAACGAGCGGAGCTGGCGAACACCGGAAGAGGAACAAGCTAACATTAGCTTCGGATTCGGGTGGTCTCATGCTAAAAGGAGCAGCAAATTGCGGCGCGCTCAGACGGGTTTCGGTAAGTTATCTTAAGCTAGCACTAACAGTAAGTCAAATGAGTAATAAAAAAAGAGCTAATTTTAAAACAACAACACATTACAGATACTGGCTGTTACAGAGGGCGTAAACAGATCGTTGAAGGGCGTGGACTTCAAGAAACCGGTCGTTCAAAACGAAAGTTAAAAATGGCAGAATTAAAAAGGGTATAATTAATTATCTAAGAATTATTTTGTGTATTAAAATGAATTAATATTGTCAAGATAGCACACAGACATAACATAAAAATTTTAAATACCTATATGTGGTCTCCTAGTTACTAAATCAATTCACGAAATGGTCAAATCTGCTGGATTTAAGTTGTTTCGGTTTGACATTTTCCAAACAGCCTCGGGTGCGCTACGAAAATAAATGATAAAAAATCGAATTTTATCTCAAATGTTTCATCTAGGCCAACAGTCAGTAAATTAGAGCCATATAATTACACACTGGTAGCAGAAAAAATATCCACAGAGTGGTTTCTGAGCTATTTATCTGAATAGCCTGGACCTCGCCAGGCTAAACTAACAAAACTCCGCCTTCTGTTCTCTGATTGGTCCGGTCAAAAATCGACCGGAGAAATCGTTGTCTATGGGAGAAGTCCCAGACCCTAGTACAAAGCGAAGTGAAGGACAAGGGTCTGGTTTTAACCAGGCTAGTAAATGACATACTTTTGACTGAAATGGGCAAATTTTGCCAAAAAGCGACACGTTTCCAGGTATGAAGAATGGATTCAGTTGCGTAGAAGAAACGTGCCGTTGTTTTAGACGTAAATAACTGAAGTCAAACTCCAGGCCTTGTGGCCTTTCTGCCGCGACAGGCGGGGGATAACTCCCTTTTAATGACACATTAAAATTTCATCAGCATATCATTTTATACGGGGAGTTCTGCAGCGTTTAAGTGGCTGGGGGGTGCAGGAAACCTTTCTCCTCATCTGATTTATCTCAGTGTGGCTCCAGTCCTGATGGAGCAGACTGACCGTGACTCCATGTTTAGCACCAGTGAGTGGGCATTAAACAAGCTCCATCCACGGCCTTCTTATTGATGGTTAACAAAGTGGGGGGGTGTTGCATTGATCGGTCCGAATCAGCGGCATCTTACAGAGTTATCCAAGGTGGGCAGACAGATTAAAGGAGGCCGTGATCCCCATAAAGATCACTACGTAAATTAATAAACATCTGCAGCTGGGGGAGACACCAAAGTCGATACCTCCCCTCCCCCGAAGGGTCGATGAAGGTGTGCGTACCTTGCCGTCTACTTTGTAACAGTTTTCTTGGGCGTTCATCTTGATGAACTTGCCGTCGATCCCCTGGAAGACGTAGAGGATGTCCCTCACCAGCGCCGCCTCGCTCGCCTCACCTGCACAAACGACAGGCGTTAGGGGTCGGAGGTCAACGGTTTTTAGCAGCTCTTAGATAAACAATAACGTTTTTTAAAAATATGGAAGAACAACAGCTCTGAGGTCAGTCAGACACGAGTGTTTGTTCCCGTCGCTCACCGGCTGGGTCGCCGTCTCGGCGAGGGCGGACCAATCTTGCGGAGGGAACTGGGGGCCCGAGGAGCGGCCGGGTTGTGGGCGGGGCCAGAGCAGACGAAGGCGAAGAGGTGACAGGAAGAGCCCAGGCTAACCGCGAGCCCAGAGGCTGAGCAGACTGAGGAGGCGCACTTAAAAACACACATTGTGAGCAGGACAGTTATATATCCTTATAATAAACAGAAAACACAATCAGTGCTGGATAAAACGGCACGCCTCCACCTGCTCGTTGCTGTAAAGACGTTTTAAAGTTTGAAATGGGCCTTTGATGCCTGCTGGGAGCTGCCGGCCCAGCTAACGGCCTCCTGCATGATTAATGAGAGCTAATGGAGTCAAGCGGCCTCGTAAAGCTAACGGCTCCGCCCGAGAGGTGTGATGATGTCGTAGAGCCGATTGATGATGATCTAGCGCAGACATTTTAATGGAGCCTTTTAGGTGAAACCGTCCAACACCGGCTGACGTGCTGCAAAGTTTACACACAACTAGGGGTTGAACGAGTACATGATTTTTAAACTCGACATTATCATAAAGAAACTCGAGTAGTACTCGAGTAGTTGATGACGTCATATGAACTTACGATGCAAAATAAATAAAAATGCATAAAAACGTCATTATTTACCCCCCCCAAAAAAAGACCAACAAAACATTGGGAGGATTTATTATGCTCCTATCATTTATCATATTGCAGATAAGTCACAGGAAAAACAAAAATATTAGTTATTATTATTAAAATGCCATAGTGAAAGTAACGTCAAAAACTAAACTTAAAAACAAGTGGGGCATTCACCACACTGCATTACCGCCTGCAGTGCTGTGCAGTTAGGTTTACTTTTAGAGATTATTGTGTTTATAGGTTTTTAATAGGTTTAGAGATGAATATTTGTTGCTTTTTGTTTGTGAAACAAGTCAGAGGAAGCTGGTTCGGTCATTGGACCCCGTGTTATATGTGACCTGCAATGCAACACCGCCCCCTCCTGTCACAATCTACGGTGGTCAGAGAAACGAAAATCAACAGGAAGTTGATTCAATGAGTAGAGCCTTTTATAAAATTATAAACTGTTTTACCTTTTTGACTAGACTGGGCCTGCTCCATAACATCCGTCCGCACAGAGGAATCCATTTTGTCGCGTCTAACTAGACCGCGCTCGGTGCGGATCATGTGACATGTGACATAATGACGTCAGTGCGACGTGATGACGTCACTACGAGTACCGTATTTTCCGGAATATAGGTCGCATTGTCCAATTATTGCCAAAAAAATGGAAAAATCCATATATAGGTCGCACCTGAATATAGGTCGCATTGTCCAATTATTGCCAAAAAATTGGAAAAATCCATATATAGGTCGCACCTGAATATAGGTCGCATTGTCCAATTATTGCCAAAAAATTGGAAAAATCCATATATAGGTCGCACCTACGTAAAATGTGGACCGTGTTTAGCTCTGCTGCAAATGTCTGCCACAGGAGCGCACAGCAAGGCTTTTAAGAAGATTAACACTTAATTAATTGTTTGATAAAAATTATAGCAAATATGTGTCTGAGCTGAACTTTTCTTTAATAAATGAACGTAATTGTGAAATGAGCTGGATTAAAAAATTTGTTTTGCTACGTCTGATGAAACAAAACGTGCACGCGCAGCACCAGACATGCAGTAGCAGCGAACAGACCTGCATGTACCGGTATTTTAATTTTAGCAGGATAAACACCTAAAAATATATATTTGTTAGCTGACATTATTGTAAGAGTGTGTCTCAGTTTAATTTTTGTTAATAAATGATTACAAATCAGCTTATTTTATAAAAAGCCATAAATAGGTCGCACCTGAATATAGGTCGCAGGGCATGCAAAAATGATAAAAAGCTGTAACCTATATTCCGGAAAATACGGTACTTGAGAGGGACAAAAAGACCTCGATAGAAGTTATAGGACTCGATCTGTCGATTACTCAGGTACTCTGTTAAAGCCCTACACACAACAGAATTGTAAAATAAAAGCTAATTAAAAATAAAAAAAAAGAGGTGGCCCCCACCCAGCCAGCAGTGTCTGCGGCGTCGGCGTGGGTCCGTTCAGAGTGTACACCCCCAAACTGGAAATCCCGCTGGTTCCGACGCTCCCGGAGAGGCCGGCGCCGCGCTCCCCGTAGCTCAAGGCCAGGCTCTGGGGTCGGGTGCAGTAAAACGGGGTGGAGTGAGCGTCCCTGGGGAGGGCCTGGGCGAACAGCGCCCCGTAGTTTCCAACCTGAGGAGGAGATTTTCGTCAGATTGGGGGAAAAAGAAGAGGAACAGAGAGGAGTGAATCCGTTCTGGGGCTTTGGGCCCGCGCGTGTCCCTCACCCTGCTGGAGGGCTTGCGTGGGTCTTCGGCAAGGCTGAGGAGCAGGTAGAGGACGGACCAGCGGTGCTTCAGAACGCTCTGACGAACAGAAAGACAATTAAACACCAAACGGTTCAACAGAAACTGTCCCGTTAGTGTGAAATGGTTCATCCAGCCTGGTCTGCGTGTGCCGGTGGAAGCGCAGATCTGCTGCTGGTTCTGGAGGTAGATGATAATAATAAAAATAAAAAAATAAAACAGCTGACTGAGACACAAACACCCACCTGCGTCTGAAGTTTTCTGTGCAGCTCCGAGAACGAAGCAGCGTCCGCTTCTCTCCTCTGCCGCAGCACTGCAACAACGTTAAAACCCACCGTTAGCTCTCTGTGTCCGACGAACGACAACGTGGAGCCTTCTGACCTATAAAGCTCTCAACAACCTAGCTCCATCTTACATTCAGGGTATCCGCAGGGTTGTAAAAGGTATTAAAAGGTAGTAAATAGAATTAACACAAATTACGGCCATTAAAAAGTATTAAAAAGTAATAAACGTCATCTGACAAGGTATTAATAAAAATAAAAATAAACTACCGTATTCGTCGGTGTATAATACGCAGTTTTTTTGCTCATTTGAATGTCCTGCGTATTGTACTCCAAAGCGTATTATTTATGGATTTTTTCCCATATTTTTAGACCGCTGCCCGGCTCCCTGCTCTGGAGGTAGCTACCATTTAGCTGTGTTGTTAGTGTGTTTTTTTTTTAGCAAGATAACGCATAAACCACACCGCGGATTTTCTTGAAACTTACAGAGTGTAATTATTTGGTGGTCATTTACAACCTGTTAGCTGCAGAAGATATTTAGAGCAAAAAAAAATATCGCTTTTAGCATGTTAGCTGTTAGCTACCATAAACAGATACCTACCCGTATTCGTCGGTGTATAATACGCTCCGGTGTATAATACGCTTTGTCATATTTTTGGAAATAAATCAGAAAAACCCTTAGAATACGCTTCGATGTATAATACGCGCTGCCGTGACAGTCTTTTTTATGGCCACTAGATGGCGCCAAACCCATTGAAACTGTAGTGATACAACCGTGACCTCAGAAACACTTCTCTGATCGCTCTCAGTAATGAACTTTTTGGGAGTTATTCCTGAAGGGACAGTAATACTTTTATTACTTTTAATTTGAATCAAACATTACAAATTGTCAGAAAGATAAAGTGTTAGTTTCAGATGTCAGCATTTTATGATAAAAACTGATCTTAACACTACACACAACACTGTTAACCTGTTGGTTTGGTTAAAACAACGTCATTAAAGCGTCACATATGGGACCTATGTTAATGATAATAGCAAAAACAGATATTATTCATCTGATTATTAATTAGGACAAAAACAAAAGTCTCTTCTGAGGAGATTGTCCTGAGCTCAAACTAAAATGAGATAAACAGTGTCACTGAATCTTCACTGCAGGTTTGAGAAGAGAAATCCTTCATGAATAACATTTTGGAATAACATTTGCTATTCAGCATGAATTTAAACAGTTTGAATAAACAGACTACAGGGCGCATTAGCGCCCATAGCGGCCGAAACTGGTACTGTGTAGGAGGCGGTGAAGAGACGACACAGAAGACGGGATGTAGATCTTCACTTTAATCAACTCCTACTAAAAACTGGCGGGAAGCACCCAACACCGCCTTATATATCAAACCTCTCACCATACAACATCCGGTCCTCTGGACCTTTCACAATAAAACATCCTGTAACGCCTTCGGTCCACTGGGTGTGAGTAGAGCCCCCTAGTGGTCCACCACACACGCCCCCCCAGAACACCCAGTAAGGTCCATCACTAGTCCCGCATTTTAGGTTTGATCAAACGACCAGAACGGCTGAACCTGGGCCCTGCAGAACCAGTCTGATGAAGCGGAGGGCTACGAGGAGGGTCTGCAGAAGATTCGGGCTCCAATGGACGTTGAGAGTCTCTGGAAGAAGGACCGCAGTCCGTTAGCAATGTGGATGGAGGTCTGCCCCTGCGAGGAGCCTGGGCCGTAACAACCTGATCATCTGACATAACATGAGCTGGTTTAAGCCTATCGATACAGACAGTCTCAGTACGACCCCCTAAATCTAAAAGGAAATGTTTCGGACCTGGTTGAAGAACCCGAAACGGTCCATCATACAAAGGCTGTAGTGGTGTCCTGTGTGCATTGTGTTTGACAAAAACAAATTTAGAGGACTCCAGACTCTTAGGGACAAATGACTGCGGTAAACAATGGTGTACCGGGCCGGGGACACGAAAAGGGGCCTCCTGAGATGAAAAATGTAGCAACGGTGGGGCGAACTGTGGTGAGGGTACCTCAGGTAAAAACTCACCGGGGACGCGCACAGGCTGACCGAAAACCAGTTCAGCCGGGGAAGAGCTCAGGTCCTCTTTGGTTGCGGTACGTAAACCCAACAAAACCCAGGGAAGACGGTCAATCCAGTTGTCACCGGTCAATGCAGCACGAAGTGCAGCTTTCAATGACCTGTGAAACCGTTCACACAAACCATTAGCTTGGGGGTTGTAAGCGGTGGTCCTGTGAACGTTAGTCCCCAGACCCTTGGCCATGGTAGACCAAAGCTCAGAAACAAACTGCGGGCCCCTGTCCGATGTAATGTCTGAAGGGGGGCCAAAACGCGCAACCCAGGTAGACAAAAATGCCCGGGCCACCACTGCAGATGTTGTGGATGTCAGAGGAACCACCTCAGGCCACCTGGTGGTCCGGTCTATCATAGTCAGCAGATGAGTAAAACCCTGTGATGGAGGCAGAGGGCCTACCAGGTCTACGTGCACATGATCAAACCGCCGACCTGGGATGGAGAAGGGTTCCAAAGGTGCTTTGGTGTGCCTGTTAACCTTAGCACGCTGGCATGGGACACACGCTGCTGTCCACTCCTCTTAGCATTCACCTCAAAATTCCGAAAAACGCCTAAAAAAGACATACCCAAATTAAATTAGAAGCTGTTCTTGAACCCTATGGAGTACAAACAATTGGATGGTGTCTTTGTAAAGATAACACTTTGAATTTTTTGTTTCAGCAGTCATATTTGTTGTATCTGTTATTATTTTGTATTCATTGAAGTGAGAGCACACAGAAATAAAGCGTTTTTCTTGCCTCGCCTGAAAATATTTATATGTGTCAAGCACCTGCACACTGATACAACAAGATAGTGATTTGAATTTCATATGAGCCCAAAGGCTGAAGTATTTACTAATACAGTTTCAAATTTGAAGTCAATAGCATAAAAATTGAGGATTCTGTGCCTGTTTTTGTATGTGCAGGTCCAGGCGGAATTCTGTAAATCCAGTACATGCCCAAAACTGTGCCATGCTGTGTAACACCTGTATTATGCAAACTTGAAATGTCTGAATACTTTTCTATACTTCAACATACTTCAGGATGACTGTCTATTCAAAGCTTACATCTGTTCCATTCATATATTTACTCTCAAGCTGATAGAAATACAGTAACATGACAGCAGGCCGCTCGTAGCTCGGGGACTACCTGTATACTGTAACTCACAAGAGGAGATATTTCACCCCAGAGGGACAACTGCAGTCCCAACACCCAAAGATAAGCCTCAGATAACACACATTAGCCTCACAAAGGAACAATTACACCACAGGGGACCCTCCAGCAGTCTCCAGACACCCCCGCACCCCCACCCGCACCCCCGCCGCGCCACACACACAAGCGCACACACACAGGGGACAAGAGAGCTTCATGAGAGATCATTCACTTTTTCCTTGAAAATCAAGCTCTAAAGCTTTTATTTCATGTTTCCATGGCATTTATCCATGGCTAAAGAGTGATCAAAGTCAGAAAAACCACGCGTAAAAGTCAACAAACACGCACTTACCGTTTGACGCAGGAGGAGCGCAGCTGCAGGTCATTGTGTCGCAGTGAATTTGAGAGCTTTGAAGTAGGTCAAAGCATGGCATGTCACATGTCTATCGAAAGGCAATTTGATTGGCTACAAGATTGTGATGTCAAAATTAGCTCTCATTTGATTGGCCAAGACCCACGTGGGGGAGAACAGGGGGAGGGTGTATATTTGCTTGGTGGGTCTGTGGGATTTGATTGGCTCTAGAAACTGAAAAGTTTCACCCAGTTGGTCAAAATTGGTGTCAATCAAAAGCAGACAGCCTATGGAACACTTTTAAAGCGTAAAAACTTCCAAAGCTGCCATATTTGGGAAATCACGATCTAACACATGCAGTTTAGACTCAAACGGTACCGCGGGCGGGCCCGTGATTAACCGCTTTACGCAGACCGGGCCAAACAAACTTTGAGCTGACCAGTTTCACCGAGGCTCTAACACCTGGGTGAGAAAGGGAATGTAAGGAGTCAAAAACGCGGCGTCGCCATGAAACTGGAACCAGGGGGCGGGGCCTGCCCGTAGATACGTCACAGAGCAGGAGAGGACCTCCGTCATTCACCTGCTTTTCCTCCAACTCGAGGCCTGTGGGGCCGGACTGGAGCTCGAGTATTTCTGCGTCGCTACGTTGGTCCGCAGCCATAGCAGAAAAATCGATGCCAACGTACACGGGAGCGATCAGCACCCGGGAGAGACAGTCGGCCACCACGTTGGATTTTCCAGCCACATGCTGAATGTCTGTAGTAAATTCAGACACCGCTGCGAGGTGGCGTTGCTGGCGAGCAGACCAGGGGTCAGAAATTTTTGACATAGCAAACACCAGGGGTTTGTGGTCAACGTATGCAGTGAACTGGCGGCCTTCCAGGAAAAACCTGAAATGGCGTGTGGCCAGGTAAAGCGCTAGCAACTCTCTGTCAAAAACACTGTATTTCAGCTCATTGTCCCGCAGCGTACGGCTGAAAAATGCAAGCGGCTGCCAAACCCCGGAAACCTGCTGTTCTAACACAGCCCCCACCGCAACATCAGATGCGTCTGTTGTTAAAGCTATTTGTGCCGCTGGGGATGGATGGGCCAAAAGGGCAGCAGTGGCCAGTGCAGCTTTAGCATCACCAAATGCCTGTAGGCGTTCTGGTGTCCAGTCAACACTGTCGTTGGGCTTTTTCTTTTTCAGCGCTCCATAGAGCGGTCGCAGCAGTTGTGCTGCCCTGGGGAGGAAACGGTTATAGAAGTTAACCATTCCCAAAAATTCTTGTAGCGCTTTAACAGACTGGGGCTGTGGGAAATCGGACACCGCCTGCACTTTGTTTGGTAACGGGACGGCACCACTGGCAGAAATGCGGTGGCCCAAAAAGTCAATGACTGGCAGCCCAAACTGGCATTTCGCTGTATTTACAATCAGGCCATGTGCTGCCAGGCGCTGAAAAACCTCACGGAGGTGGGACAAGTGCTGCTCAGCCGAGCTGCTAGCCACCAGGACGTCATCCAGGTACACAAATACGAAGGACAGACCCCTTAGGACTGAATCCATCAACCGCTGAAATGTTTGTGCTGCACCTTTAAGACCAAAAGGCATGCGCAAAAACTCAAACAGGCCGAAAGGCGTGATAACAGCGGTCTTAGGGACATCCTCCACATGCACAGGAACCTGGTGGTACCCCCGTACTAAATCTACTTTAGAAAAAATGGAGGTCCCAGCCAGGTGCACTGAAAAATCCTGGATGTGGGGGATGGGATAACGATCGTTCTCTGTGATGTTATTAAGGCGGCGGAAATCCCCACATGGACGCCATTTGCCATCTGCCTTGGGCACCATGTGGAGGGGGGAGGCCCACGGACTGTTTGAGCGCTGCACGATGCCTAAACGCTCCATGTTAGCAAACTCTTCCTGTGCTATTGCTAGCTTAGTAGCATCGAGGCGGCGTGCACGTGCGAACACCGGGGGGCCCGTTGTGGGAATATAATGTTCGACCCCATGTTTTGTGTTTGTGTTTGCAAAATCAGGAACAGTCAGCGAGGGGAATTCAGACAATAAACGCTGAAACACATTACCCGAAGCTAAAAAGTTAGCATGCATTAAAGGCCCAGCTCCTCGCGTCGCACAAGGCAGTGACGAAAAAGACACAGCGTCGATCAAACGTCTGTTAGCCAAATCAACAAGGAGCCCGTGAGCACAAAGAAAATCAGCCCCTAAAATAGGAACTGAGCTCGCAGCTATCACAAAGTTCCACTGGAAGTCCCGTTCATGGAAACGAACAGTCACCAACCTTTCACCAAACGTCTTGATGGGAGAGCCATTAGCCGCGGTTAGCTGCGGCCCGCAGCCTTCTGCTAACCTGTCGGAGCCAGTCGGGGGAACGAGGCTCTTCTGCGAACCAGAGTCCACCAGGAACCGCCTCCCCGACCTCGTGTCTTCGATGAAAAGCAGCCTTTCCTTGTCGCCAACGGTCGCGACTGCTAGCGGCCGCTGGCGTTCTCGTTTCCCTGCGGCTTGAAGCTGCACGGTGGGATGCATCGTCGTGCTTTGGCGCCAAAGCGCTGGTGGTAGAAACAAAAGGTGGCTCCTGTCCGCCTGCGGGCGACCCCTGCTACCACCGATGGCTCGTCCGGCGCTGAGGGCGTTGCTTGAATCTCGGGCGCTGCTGGAGATCTGGGGACCGCCGCCTGGACCGCGAAGGTCCTCGCAGCCAGCAGGGTGCGGTCGGCTTCGTCGGCTAGCGAGCGGTAATCCCTCTGCTGCAGAAACGGGGAGTTGGCCAGGGCGGTGCGTACTGGAGCCGGGAGCTGGCGGAGGAAGAGGTGGAGGAAGAGAAACTCACAGTCTGCTGATCCCCTCAAAGACAACATGCCTTCCATGAGCTCAAGAGCTGTGCCATCGCCCAAACCGGAGAGGGAAAAAAGTTTCTCAGCGCGCTCCACGTCTGAAAGTGAGTAACGCTGCAGAAGGAGCTGCTTGAGGGCGTCGTACTTTCTTTGTGCAGGAGGGTCCCCGAGCAGGCTCATTACCCGCTGGGTAGACAGCGGATCCAGCGAGGCGACCACATGGTGGTATTTGGTGTCTTCTGCAGAAATCCCACGAAGAGCGAACTGTGATTCGATGTGGGCGAACCACGACTGAGGGGCGTGCAGCCAGAAGTCCGGGATTTTAACGGCCACCGCAAAAGCGAGCGGGGCCGCCTGTGGAGGTTCCACAACCGCGGACAGCTGAAGAGAGCTGGCTGGACCTTCAGATGTCGACATATTCAGTTCACGAGGGTCACCAGTGTAGGAGGTGGTGAAGAGACGACACAGAAGACGGGATGTAGATCTTCACTTTAATCAACTCCTACTAAAAACTGGCGGGAAGCACCCGACACCGCCTTATATATCAAACTTCTCACAATACAACATCCGGTCCTCTGGACCTTTCACAATAAAACATCCTGTAACGCCTTCGGTCCACTGGGTGTGAGTAGAGCCCCCTAGTGGTCCACCACAATGCCACTTTATCCATGCTGCTGATGTCTTACCTTTAAGCTGCTATATTCAAACCCATTTGCTCACAACAGACTCATGTTCGGGCTGCTGTTTAATTGGTGTTTAGCGTGTATCTTAAGATCCTTGTACTGTATACTGTTTAATACTTTATATTTTTGCTATTTTGGGGGTGTAACTGGGACCTTTCGTTCCACCTCATGTATGATGAGAATGACAATAAAGAACCTTGAAACGGGAGAAAAACAACTCAAATGATAAACACAGAAAATAAACTAACAATTGTTCGCAGAAATATCCGTTTTGGTTAAGATTTTTTTTTCTAATAACTGCGAAAGTTAAAAGTAAACTCCAAACTGGCTGTTGTTGAGAGGACTTGAACCTCACATAAACAGTTTAAGAAAAAAATTATCAAAATCAATAGCAATACTGTATAAAGTAAGGGAACTGGGGAGTGGTGGCGCAGAGGTTAAGCCCGGAATTACACCACATGCGTTACGGCTCCGCCCCGCTCCGGTCCGACCTCCGCAGCAAATACGCACCCATTATAATCAATGACAGAATTTACACTGGCTCCGCACGGCGGCGGCGAGCTGCGGAGAGCGGACGGCAGTCCGTCAAAATTAGAAAATTTTCTATTTCTGCCGGATGACGGAGCTGTGCCGGAGTCAACTTTTGAAGATTACGTCGCACCAACAGGAAAAGGAACGAGCACAACTTCCGTATTTACAAAATAAAATCACCACGGGCGGACTAATCCTAGCTCTATACGGATTTATTTGTACAAAAATGCTGTCAAACTATCAATTATGACTATTCTATGACTAAACTATTATATTTATGACTATGACTACACCTAATAACGCAATACAAAAATAAATAAATAAAAAAGTATTTTATTCTGAAATGTAAACATCACTTCCTGTTGCTCAAACCATGTAGCTCATTTACGAGAGAAGATCAAGGCAGCAGTCTCTCTACAGTTGTTCTCCTTCTTTCCACCGAATGAATTGTTTTGTTCTGACTTCACTTGATTTATCGCGCGATCTCGCACGTGTCTTGGAGCGGCGCATCCAGGCGGACCTGAGCGGAGCGGAGGCAGTGGAAATTGGACTCGTTCAGCTGCGACCTGCGGACCGGAGCGGGGCGGAGCCGCGTGCAGTGTAATTCCGGGGTGAGAAGGTGCGCTTGTGATCGGAAGGTCGCCGGTTCAAGCCCCGGTACCGACAACATCAAAGATGTGGGTGGGATAAGTGAAGCAGTCACACCTGTCTCCACCCTCATCTTCCCCACTCTGGGCCCTTGAGCAAGGCCCTTAACCCACATCTGCTCCCCCGGGAACCCTAGATATCAGCTCTCTGCTCCACACAGAGGGCTGTGGTTGCTCGGTGGTCTGTGGTTGTGTCAGGAAGGGCATCCGGCGTAAAAACAACTGCCAAATCTTCATGCGACTAGATCGCTGTGGTGACCCCTAACGCAGGGAAAAAGCCGAAAGAAAAAAAAAAAATAAAAAAAAAGAAAAAAAAAATAATAATAAAGTAAGGGAACTGTTAAATGATAAAGCATTGGTCTTGTTATATAATACAATAATTGTTCCACATTTAATTTATTGCATTGAAGTATGGGGTAAGGCATGTAAAACGATTACAAATCCTATTTTTATTTTACAAAAACGAGCAGTAAGAGTTATTACAAGAAAAAATTATAGATATCCATCAAACATATTGTTTCAGAAACTAAAGATATTGAAGTTTTATGACTTGGTTGATTATAGCATTTTGCTTTTTATGTATAGGGCTAATAAAAATACATTGCCTGTAAATATACAAGTAAATTTTGTTAAAAGGGAGAGCACTTATTTTCTTAAAGGGTCAGAAATATTTGTGAAACCTTGTTTTCGTACCTGTTTGAAGGAACGGTGTACCATAATTCAAGGAATACGTTTGTGGAACGGTTTAGAAGAAAATGTTAAAACAGCCAGATCTCGTTATACATTTAGATAGTCAGAGAGTCTTTATTGTCATTTGCACCGCATGTGGTACATGTGATGAAAACGAGATTATGTACACGGGGTCCCAGTTACATCCAACAACAAATGCAAGAGAAAAACAGTAATAACATCTAGAATTAACTAAGAAAAACATCAACTAGTAATACACTAAGCCTAATATAGTGGGAATAAACAGCAGCACGAACATGAGTTTGTATGAGCAGATGGTCACAGATGAACACAGCAACAAGAAAACAGATCAGCATCAGCATGATGTGATATTTTGCAGTGTTTATTTTTATTTTATTTTTATTTATTCATGAGTCTAACAGCCTCAGGGTAGAAGCTGTTCCTCAGTCTAGTGGTTCTACACTTGATGCTCCTCAACCTCCGTCCTGAGGGGAGTGGGGCAAAGAGTGAGTGTGCTGGGTGAGTGAGGTCTTTCATGATGCAGGTGGCTCTTTTCCTGCATCTGGAGGTGTAAATGTCTGTGATGGTGGGGAGACTGACTCCAACAGACTTCTGTGAGATTGCTAAAAGTGATTTTTTTGAAGGAATATGAAAAATAACATAAGAATTTATTTGAGTTGTTTAAGTTGATGTAATCTTACATTTGGTGATGCAATTAATTTTGTTCTTTGATAAATCATTGTTGTGAGTTTATTTGGGTAAAAAAGGGGCAGAGATTATTTTTTCATTCATTCATTCAACCTTTATTTATACAGGCTAGCCTCGTTGAGTCACGGGGACTCATTTACAAGAGGGACCTGTCTCACTCACACCCAGGGTCAATTTAGAGTCACCAATCAGCCTAACAAGCATGTTTTTTGGTCTGTGGGAGGAAACCGGAGTACCCGGAGGAAACCCACGCATGCACGGGGAGAACATGCAAACTCCACCCAGAAAGGCCCCGGACCGGGATTTGAACCGGCAACCTTCTCGCTGAGAGGCAGCAGCTCTACCAGTTGTGCCACCGTGCTGCCCAAGAAATATAAGATATTATAAGATTATTCTTCATCTGCTGCCTTTCATTTTATTTTGATTGTATGTTTTTCATTTGATTGAGTTGTTGACTTTGTTTTAATGAAATGAATGAATTTTAATAAATAAATAAATAAATAAATAAATAATAGTTTTAATGATGTCAGCCATTTTCCGCGTCTTTCGGTTCGTCCTCCAGTCAAGCCTCGGATATAGTTGACGCGTCGCATAGGGCGCGCGGCCAAAGTGACGCAAACGCGACGTCCCCGCCCCCGCGCTTTGGCCAGCGCGTTGGTTTCGCGCGTGGTCGTGCACCTCCCAAATTTTGAAGCTCCGCAAGCCTAGCGCGCGCGCCGAATTGATTGACAGGTCGGGTAGGGACCTCCCCGACAGCCTTCACGCCAGAATCTGCAACTGTCTGCGCCGCTGTGGTCGTGGAAACGGCGTCGCGACGCATGGAGGAATGTTTTTTATGTGATTCAAATGTTTTAAATTCCCCGAGCGAGCGGAAAGCCATTTGTTTTTGTTGTGTGATTTCAAACAGTTCTTCTTCTACGGTAGATTTCTTCTTCTACACCCTTTCTTGCAACATATGCACAGGTTTTAGAGGGTACTGCCACCTGCTGGTCAGTAAAAGAACAGCACTTTGCCATGCGCTGCCGTGCCACACTATAAACGCATGCACAGTGCGCGCGCAGCACGCGCGCTCCAGCTTGCGGACCAAAGCGCGACTATATCCGAGGCTTCAGGCGGTGGTGCGTTCAGGGACACGGAGCTCTCCCATTGGCCGGCAGCGGAGGGACATTCAAGTGTCCCATCTGATCCACGAGAGCAGCGAGGAGGCGGGGAGTGGGAGTGGATGGTTCCTGCGTGGACCGAGCCAGACCGGCTCGTGTGGACCGAACAGACAACGCATGTGTTTCGGACTCTTCTTGACCCAGTTGTGACCTCGGACGAACTTCTCCGGAGCGCCTCTCCATCCTCATCCTCATCCTCATCCTCACCGTCATGTGCGTGTGAGTGAGCGCGCGCCGGCTGCCAGACAACAAAGTGCGAGCAGATCCCAACAAAAGAAGAAGGTGAGAGTCCTTTCAGTCCCAGTTTGACACCAGTTTAACATTAAAACAAGCTTTACTGGAAAATGCTTTGTTCTTCTTGTTGCTGTTGCACACTTTGCTCATGTGTGTCTACTTTAAAATGCATGTGGAGTCAGAGGAGCTCCTTTTATGTTAAAAATATTAAAATAATCAACTCATAAACTGTGAGGCCCTTGTGTGTTTGGAGTCACGTGACTGCTGCTTGTTGACATGTCAACTGAAGGCTCTGATCAGAAGTGTGTGTGTTGGATCAAGTGCACGATCAACACACATCAGCTGGAATATCCTGTTTCCTGGACTAAACAATAGATAGGAAGGCATGTGATATCCTGCATGGTCTGGTGTCACCTCACACTCATGGCTTGCTGCTTTTGGCACTCGCGTACCACTGCTTTAAAGGTGCAGTCTGCAGTTTCTGTAGAACAGCAGCACTTAGAAAAAATGTCAACAGGCAAAGCATTCTGATCCCTCCCCCTCAGAGCCATATATGACTCTGCTCTCCCATGGTCTGCTGAAATTCAAATTCAAGCTCTGTTTTTATTGGCTGGTTAATGGCGGGTCACTTTTTCTTTTTAGAAATGCCTATTTACCACCTGGAGAAGCAAGGGGACAATATTTTTTTAGTTGTTTTCAGAGATTACCTCTCTAACATCAGTCTAGTGACAGAGTGAAGAAATACGTTAAAAATATATTGTTAGAAAAGTTACATATAGCAGCTTTAATATAATTAAGAGTTAATGTTGCCTGTTTTATTATTATTTGTTAGGACTCAGCTTTGATGCAAAGGAAGCCATGAGCAACATGTTGGATGTGTGTGTTCATAGCAGCAACATGTTGGATGTGTGTGTTCACAGCAGCAACATGTTGGATGTGTGTTCACAGCAGCAACATGTTGGATGTGTGTTCACAGCAGCAACATGTTGGATGTGTGTTCACAGCAGCAACATGTTGGATGTGTGTTCACAGCAGCAACATGTTGGATGTGTGTTCACAGCAGCAACATGTTGGATGTGTGTGTTCACAGCAGCAACATGTTGGATGTGTGTTCACAGCAGCAACATGTTGGATGTGTGTTCACAGCAGCAACATGTTGGATGTGTGTTCACAGCAGCAACATGTTGGATGTGTGTTCACAGCAGCAACATGTTGGATGTGTGTTCACAGCAGCAACATGTTGGATGTGTGTTCACAGCAGCAACATGTTGGATGTGTGTTCACAGCAGCAACATGTTGGATGTGTGTTCACAGCAGCAACATGTTGGATGTGTGTTCACAGCAGCAACATGTTGGATGTGTGTTCACAGCAGCAACATGTTGGATGTGTGTTCACAGCAGCAACATGTTGGATGTGTGTTCACAGCAGCAACAT
Source organism: Garcialebias charrua (assembly GCA_038048925.1). Taxonomy (NCBI): domain Eukaryota; kingdom Metazoa; phylum Chordata; class Actinopteri; order Cyprinodontiformes; family Rivulidae; genus Garcialebias; species Garcialebias charrua. The sequence continues at coordinate 2,088 of JBBPBX010048447.1, read as the reverse complement.
GTTGGATGTGTGTTCACAGCAGCAACATGTTGGATGTGTGTTCACAGCAGCAACATGTTGGATGTGTGTTCACAGCAGCAACATGTTGGATGTGTGTTCACAGCAGCAACATGTTGGATGTGTGTTCACAGCAGCAACATGTTGGATGTGTGTTCACAGCAGCAACATGTTGGATGTGTGTTCACAGCAGCAACATGTTGGATGTGTGTTCACAGCAGCAACATGTTGGATGTGTGTTCACAGCAGCAACATGTTGGATGTGTGTTCACAGCAGCAACATGTTGGATGTGTGTTCACAGCAGCAACATGTTGGATGTGTGTTCACAGCAGCAACATGTTGGATGTGTGTTCACAGCAGCAACATGTTGGATGTGTGTTCACAGCAGCAACATGTTGGATGTGTGTTCACAGCAGCAACATGTTGGATGTGTGTGTTCACAGCAGCAACATGTTGGATGTGTGTTCACAGCAGCAACATGTTGGATGTGTGTTCACAGCAGCAACATGTTGGATGTGTGTGTTCACAGCAGCAACATGTTGGATGTGTGTTCACAGCAGCAACATGTTGGATGTGTGTTCACAGCAGCAACATGTTGGATGTGTGTTCACAGCAGCAACATGTTGGATGTGTGTTCACAGCAGCAACATGTTGGATGTGTGTGTTCACAGCAGCAACATGTTGGATGTGTGTTCACAGCAGCAACATGTTGGATGTGTGTTCACAGCAGCAACATGTTGGATGTGTGTTCACAGCAGCAACATGTTGGATGTGTGTGTTCACAGCAGCAACATGTTGGATGTGTGTGTTCACAGCAGCAACATGTTGGATGTGTGTGTTCACAGCAGCAACATGTTGGATGTGTGTTCACAGCAGCAACATGTTGGATGTGTGTTCACAGCAGCAACATGTTGGATGTGTGTTCACAGCAGCAACATGTTGGATGTGTGTTCACAGCAGCAACATGTTGGATGTGTGTTCACAGCAGCAACATGTTGGATGTGTGTTCACAGCAGCAACATGTTGGATGTGTGTTCACAGCAGCAACATGTTGGATGTGTGTTCACAGCAGCAACATGTTGGATGTGTGTTCACAGCAGCAACATGTTGGATGTGTGTTCACAGCAGCAACATGTTGGATGTGTGTTCACAGCAGCAACATGTTGGATGTGTGTTCACAGCAGCAACATGTTGGATGTGTGTGTTCACAGCAGCAACATGTTGGATGTGTGTGTTCACAGCAGCAACATGTTGGATGTGTGTGTTCACAGCAGCAACATGTTGGATGTGTGTTCACAGCAGCAACATGTTGGATGTGTGTTCACAGCAGCAACATGTTGGATGTGTGTTCACAGCAGCAACATGTTGGATGTGTGTGTTCACAGCAGCAACATGTTGGATGTGTGTTCACAGCAGCAACATGTTGGATGTGTGTTCACAGCAGCAACATGTTGGATGTGTGTTCACAGCAGCAACATGTTGGATGTGTGTTCACAGCAGCAACATGTTGGATGTGTGTTCACAGCAGCAACATGTTGGATGTGTGTTCACAGCAGCAACATGTTGGATGTGTGTTCACAGCAGCAACATGTTGGATGTGTGTTCACAGCAGCAACATGTTGGATGTGTGTTCACAGCAGCAACATGTTGGATGTGTGTTCACAGCAGCAACATGTTGGATGTGTGTTCACAGCAGCAACATGTTGGATGTGTGTGTTCACAGCAGCAACATGTTGGATGTGTGTTCACAGCAGCAACATGTTGGATGTGTGTTCACAGCAGCAACATGTTGGATGTGTGTGTTCACAGCAGCAACATGTTGGATGTGTGTTCACAGCAGCAACATGTTGGATGTGTGTTCACAGCAGCAACATGTTGGATGTGTGTGTTCACAGCAGCAACATGTTGGATGTGTGTGTTCACAGCAGCAACATGTTGGATGTGTGTTCACAGCAGCAACATGTTGGATGTGTGTTCACAGCAGCAACATGTTGGATGTGTGTTCACAGCAGCAACATGTTGGATGTGTGTTCACAGCAGCAACATGTTGGATGTGTGTTCACAGCAGCAACATGTTGGATGTGTGTTCA
>JBBPBX010048446.1:12573-25749 GCA_038048925.1 Garcialebias charrua | reverse complement strand
AAACAGACCTTAGAATCTTAAACACATGTTGGAACCAGAAACACATGTTAGAACCTGAAACAGACATTAGAACCTGAAACAAACATTAGAACCTGAAACACATGTTTGAACCTAAAACAGACGTTAGAACCTGAAACACTTTCTAGAACCAAAAACGCACGTTGTAACTTGAAACACATGTTGGAGCCTTAAACACACGTTGGAACCTGAAACGCGTGTTTGAACCAGAAACAGATGTTAGAACCTGAAACACACATTAGAACCTGAAACACACATTAGAACCTGAAACACATGTTGGAATCTGAAACACACGTTGGAACCTGAAACACATGTTGGAATCTGAAACAAACATTAGAACCTGAAACACATGTTGGAATCTGAAACACATGTTAGAACCTGAAACAGACGTTAGAACCTGAAACAGACCTTAGAATCTTAAACACATGTTGGAACCAGAAACACATGTTAGAACCTGAAACAGACATTAGAACCTGAAACACATGTTGGAACCTGAAACACATGTTGGAACCTAAAACACACGTTGGAACCTGAAACGAGTGTTTGAACCAGAAACAGATGTTAGAACCTGAAACACACATTAGAACCTGAAACACACATTAGAACCTGAAACACATGTTGGAATCTGAAACACACGTTGGAACCTGAAACACATGTTGGAATCTGAAACAAACATTAGAACCTGAAACACATGTTGGAATCTGAAACACATGTTAGAACCTGAAACAGACATTAGAACCTGAAACAGACCTTAGAATCTTAAACACATGTTGGAACCAGAAACACATGTTAGAACCTGAAACAGACATTAGAACCTGAAACAAACATTAGAACCTGAAACACATGTTTGAACCTAAAACAGACGTTAGAACCTGAAACACTTTCTAGAACCAAAAACGCTCGTTGGAACCTGAAACACATGTTGGAACCTAAAACACACGTTGGAACCTGAAACGTGTGTTTGAACCAGAAACAGATATTAGAACCTGAAACACACATTAGAACCTGAAACACACATTAGAACCTGAAACACATGTTGGAATCTGAAACACACGTTGGAACCTGAAACACATGTTGGAATCTGAAACACATGTTAGAACCTGAAACAGACGTTAGAACCTGAAACAGACCTTAGAATCTTAAACACATGTTGGAACCAGAAACACATGTTAGAACCTGAAACAGACATTAGAACCTGAAACAAACATTAGAACCTGAAACACATGTTTGAACCTAAAACAGACGTTAGAACCTGAAACACTTTCTAGAACCAAAAAGGCACGTTGGAACCTGAAACACATGTTGGAACCTAAAACACACTTTGGAACCTGAAACGCGTGTTTGAACCAGAAACAGATGTTAGAACCTGAAACACACATTAGAACCTGAAACACACATTAGAACCTGAAACACATTTTGGAATCTGAAACACACGTTGGAACCAGAAACACATGTTAGAACCTGAAACAGACATTAGAACCTGAAACAAACATTAGAAACTGAAACACATGTTTGAACCTAAAACAGACGTTAGAACCTGAAACACTTTCTAGAACCAAAAACGCACGTTGGAACCTGAAACACATGTTGGAGCCTTAAACACACGTTGGAACCTGAAACGCGTGTTTGAACCAGAAACAGATGTTAGAACCTGAAACACACATTAGAACCTGAAACACACATTAGAACCTGAAACACATGTTGGAATCTGAAACACACGTTGGAACCTGAAACACATGTTGGAATCTGAAACAAACATTAGAACCTGAAACACATGTTGGAATCTGAAACACATGTTAGAACCTGAAACAGACGTTAGAACCTGAAACAGACCTTAGAATCTTAAACACATGTTGGAACCAGAAACACATGTTAGAACCTGAAACAGACATTAGAACCTGAAACACATGTTGGAACCTGAAACACATGTTGGAACCTAAAACACACATTTGAACCTGAAACACATGTTGGAATCTGAAACACACGTTGGAACCTGAAACAGATGTTAGAACGTGAAACACATGTTAGAATCTGAGACACATGTTGGAATCTGAAACACATGTCAGAACCTGAAACAGATGTTAGAACCTGAAACACACGTTGGAACCTGAAACACATGTTAGAACCTGAAACACATGTTGGAATGTGAAACACATGTTAGAAACTGAAACAGATGTTAGAACCTGAAACACACGTTGGAACCTGAAACAGACGTTTGAACCTGAAACACATGTTGGAATCTGAAACACATGTTAGAACCTGAAACAGATTTTAGAACCTGAAACACATGTTGGAACCTAAAACAGATGTTAGAACCTGAAACAGACCTTAGAATCTTAAACACATGTTGGAACCAGAATCACATGTTAGAACCTGAAACAGACATTAGAACCTGAAACAAACATTAGAACCTGAAACACATGTTTGAACCTAAAACAGACGTTAGAACCTGAAACACTTTCTAGAACCAAAAAGGCACGTTGGAACCTGAAACACATGTTGGAACCTAAAACACACTTTGGAACCTGAAACGCGTGTTTGAACCAGAAACAGATGTTAGAACCTGAAACACACATTAGAACCTGAAACACACATTAGAACCTGAAACACATTTTGGAATCTGAAACACACGTTGGAACCAGAAACACATGTTAGAACCTGAAACAGACATTAGAACCTGAAACAAACATTAGAAACTGAAACACATGTTTGAACCTAAAACAGACGTTAGAACCTGAAACACTTTCTAGAACCAAAAACGCACGTTGGAACCTGAAACACATGTTGGAGCCTTAAACACACGTTGGAACCTGAAACGCGTGTTTGAACCAGAAACAGATGTTAGAACCTGAAACACACATTAGAACCTGAAACACACATTAGAACCTGAAACACATGTTGGAATCTGAAACACACGTTGGAACCTGAAACACATGTTGGAATCTGAAACAAACATTAGAACCTGAAACACATGTTGGAATCTGAAACACATGTTAGAACCTGAAACAGACGTTAGAACCTGAAACAGACCTTAGAATCTTAAACACATGTTGGAACCAGAAACACATGTTAGAACCTGAAACAGACATTAGAACCTGAAACACATGTTGGAACCTGAAACACATGTTGGAACCTAAAACACACATTTGAACCTGAAACACATGTTGGAATCTGAAACACACGTTGGAACCTGAAACAGATGTTAGAACGTGAAACACATGTTAGAATCTGAGACACATGTTGGAATCTGAAACACATGTCAGAACCTGAAACAGATGTTAGAACCTGAAACACACGTTGGAACCTGAAACACATGTTAGAACCTGAAACACATGTTGGAATGTGAAACACATGTTAGAAACTGAAACAGATGTTAGAACCTGAAACACACGTTGGAACCTGAAACAGACGTTTGAACCTGAAACACATGTTGGAATCTGAAACACATGTTAGAACCTGAAACAGATTTTAGAACCTGAAACACATGTTGGAATCTGAAACAAACATTAGAACCTGAAACACATGTTGGAATCTGAAACACATGTTAGAACCGGAAACAGACGTTAGAACCTGAAACAGACCTTAGAATCTTAAACACATGTTGGAACCAGAAACACATGTTAGAACCTGAAACAGACATTAGAACCTGAAACAAACATTAGAACCTGAAACACATGTTTGAACCTAAAACAGACGTTAGAACCTGAAACAGACGTTAGAACCTGAAACAGACATTAGAACCTGAAACACACGTTGGAACCTGAACCAGACATTAGAACCTAAAACAAACATTAGAACCTGAAACAAATGTTAGAACCTGAAAAACATGTTGGAACCTAAAACAGATGTTAGAACCTGAAACAGATCTTAGAACCTGAAACACATGTCAGAACCTGAAACAGATGTTAGAACCTGAAACACACGTTGGAACCTGAAACACATGTTAGAACCTGAAACACATGTTGGAATGTGAAACACATGTTAGAAACTGAAACAGATGTTAGAACCTGAAACACACGTTGGAACCTGAAACAGACGTTTGAACCTGAAACACATGTTGGAATCTGAAACACATGTTAGAACCTGAAACAGATTTTAGAACCTGAAACACATGTTGGAATCTGAAACAAACATTAGAACCTGAAACACATGTTGGAATCTGAAACACATGTTAGAACCGGAAACAGACGTTAGAACCTGAAACAGACCTTAGAATCTTAAACACATGTTGGAACCAGAAACACATGTTAGAACCTGAAACAGACATTAGAACCTGAAACAAACATTAGAACCTGAAACACATGTTTGAACCTAAAACAGACGTTAGAACCTGAAACAGACGTTAGAACCTGAAACAGACATTAGAACCTGAAACACACGTTGGAACCTGAACCAGACATTAGAACCTAAAACAAACATTAGAACCTGAAACAAATGTTAGAACCTGAAAAACATGTTGGAACCTAAAACAGATGTTAGAACCTGAAACAGATCTTAGAACCTGAAACAAACATTCGAACCTGAAACACACGTTGGAATCTGAAACAAACATTAGAACCTGAAACACATGTTGGAATCTGAAACACATGTTAGAACCGGAAACAGACGTTAGAACCTGAAACAGACCTTAGAATCTTAAACACATGTTGGAACCAGAAACACATGTTAGAACCTGAAACAGACATTAGAACCTGAAACAAACATTAGAACCTGAAACACATGTTTGAACCTAAAACAGACGTTAGAACCTGAAACAGACGTTAGAACCTGAAACAGACATTAGAACCTGAAACACACGTTGGAACCTGAACCAGACATTAGAACCTAAAACAAACATTAGAACCTGAAACAAATGTTAGAACCTGAAAAACATGTTGGAACCTAAAACAGATGTTAGAACCTGAAACAGATCTTAGAACCTGAAACAAACATTCGAACCTGAAACACACGTTGGAACCAGAAACACATGTTAGAACCTGAACCAGACATTAGAACATGAAACAAACATTAGAACCTGAAACACATGTTTGAACCTAAAACAGACGTTAGAACCTGAAACACATGTTGGAACATAAAACACACGTTGGAACCTGAAACGTGTGTTTGAACCAGAAACAGATGTTAGAACCTGAAACACACATTAGAACCTGAAACATACATTAGAACCTGAAACAGACTTTAGAACCTGAAACACATGTTAAATTCTGAAACAAACATTAGAACCTGAAACACATGTTGGAATCTGAAACACATGTTAGAACCTGAAACACACGTTGGAACCTGAAACAAACATTAGAACCTGAAATAGAGGTTAGAACCTGAAACCGACGTTAGAATCTGAAACAAATGTTAGAACCTGAAAAACATGTTGGAACCTAAAACAGACGTTAGAACCTGAAACAGACCTTAGAACCTGAAACACATGTTGGAACCAGAAACACATGTTAGAAGATGAAACAGACATTAGAAACTGAAACAAACATTAGAACCTGAAACACATGTTTGAATCTAAAACAGACGTTAGAACCTGAAACACTTTCTAGAACCAAAAACACATTGGAACCTGAAACACATGTTGGAACCTAAAACACACGTTGGAACCTGAAACGCGTGTTTGAACCAGAAACAGATGTTAGAACCTGAAACACACATTAGAACCTGAAATACACATTTGAACCTGAAACACATGTTGGAATCTGAAACACACGTTGGAACCTGAAACCGATGTTAGAACCTGAAACACATGTTGGAATCTGAAACACACGTTGGAACCTGAAACAGACGTTAGAACGTGAAACACATGTTAGAATCTGAAACACATGTTGGAATCTGAAACACATGTCAGAACCTGAAACAGATGTTAGAACCTGAAACACACGTTGGAACCTGAAACACATGTTAGAACCTGAAACACATGTTGGAATGTGAAACACATGTTAGAACCTGAAACAGATGTTAGAACCTGAAACACACGTTGGAACCTGAAACACACGTTTGAACCTGAAACAAACATTAGAACCGGAAACACATGTTGGAATCTGAAACAAACATTAGAACCTGAAAAACATGTTGGAACCTAAAACAGATGTTAGAACCTGAAACAGATCTTAGAACCTGAAACAAACATTCGAACCTGAAACACATGTTTGAACCTGAACCAGACATTAGAACATGAAACAAACATTAGAACCTGAAACACATGTTTGAACGTAAAACAGACGTTAGAACCTGAAACACATGTTGGAACCTAAAACACACGTTGGAACCTGAAACGTGTGTTTGAACCAGAAACAGATGTTAGAACCTGAAACACACATTAGAACCTGAAACATACATTAGAACCTGAAACAGACTTTAGAACCTGAAACACATGTTAAATTCTGAAACAAACATTAGAACCTGAAACACATGTTGGAATCTGAAACACATGTTAGAACCTGAAACACACGTTGGAACCTGAAACAAACATTAGAACCTGAAATAGAGGTTAGAACCTGAAACCGACGTTAGAATCTGAAACAAATGTTAGAACCTGAAAAACATGTTGGAACCTAAAACAGACGTTAGAACCTGAAACAGACCTTAGAACCTGAAACACATGTTGGAACCAGAAACACATGTTAGAAGATGAAACAGACATTAGAAACTGAAACAAACATTAGAACCTGAAACACATGTTTGAATCTAAAACAGACGTTAGAACCTGAAACACTTTCTAGAACCAAAAACACATTGGAACCTGAAACACATGTTGGAACCTAAAACACACGTTGGAACCTGAAACGCGTGTTTGAACCAGAAACAGATGTTAGAACCTGAAACACACATTAGAACCTGAAATACACATTTGAACCTGAAACACATGTTGGAATCTGAAACACACGTTGGAACCTGAAACAGATGTTAGAACCTGAAACACATGTTGGAATCTGAAACACACGTTGGAACCTGAAACAGACGTTAGAACGTGAAACACATGTTAGAATCTGAAACACATGTTGGAATCTGAAACACATGTCAGAACCTGAAACAGATGTTAGAATCTGAAACACATGTCAGAACCTGAAACAGATGTTAGAACCTGAAACACACGTTGGAACCTGAAACACATGTTAGAACCTGAAACACATGTTGGAATGTGAAACACATGTTAGAACCTGAAACAGATGTTAGAACCTGAAACACACGTTGGAACCTGAAACACACGTTTGAACCTGAAACAAACATTAGAACCGGAAACACATGTTGGAATCTGAAACAAACATTAGAACCTGAAAAACATGTTGGAACCTAAAACAGATGTTAGAACCTGAAACAGATCTTAGAACCTGAAACAAACATTCGAACCTGAAACACATGTTTGAACCTGAACCAGACATTAGAACATGAAACAAACATTAGAACCTGAAACACATGTTTGAACCTAAAACAGACGTTAGAACCTGAAACACATGTTGGAACCTAAAACACACGTTGGAACCTGAAACGTGTGTTTGAACCAGAAACAGATGTTAGAACCTGAAACACACATTAGAACCTGAAACATACATTAGAACCTGAAACAGACTTTAGAACCTGAAACACATGTTAAATTCTGAAACAAACATTAGAACCTGAAACACATGTTGGAATCTGAAACACATGTTAGAACCTGAAACACACGTTGGAACCTGAAACAAACATTAGAACCTGAAATAGAGGTTAGAACCTGAAACCGACGTTAGAATCTGAAACAAATGTTAGAACCTGAAAAACATGTTGGAACCTAAAACAGACGTTAGAACCTGAAACAGACCTTAGAACCTGAAACACATGTTGGAACCAGAAACACATGTTAGAAGATGAAACAGACATTAGAAACTGAAACAAGCATTAGAACCTGAAACACATGTTTGAATCTAAAACAGATGTTAGAACCTGAAACACTTTCTAGAACCAAAAACACATTGGAACCTGAAACACATGTTGGAACCTAAAACACACGTTGGAACCTGAAACGCGTGTTTGAACCAGAAACAGATGTTAGAACCTGAAACACACATTAGAACCTGAAATACACATTTGAACCTGAAACACATGTTGGAATCTGAAACACACGTTGGAACCTGAAACAGATGTTAGAACCTGAAACACATGTTGGAATCTGAAACACACGTTGGAACCTGAAACAGACGTTAGAACGTGAAACACATGTTAGAATCTGAAACACATGTTGGAATCTGAAACACATGTCAGAACCTGAAACAGATGTTAGAACCTGAAACACACGTTGGAACCTGAAACACATGTTAGAACCTGAAACACATGTTGGAATGTGAAACACATGTTAGAACCTGAAACAGATGTTAGAACCTGAAACACACGTTGGATCCTGAAACAGACGTTTGAACCTGAAACAAACATTAGAACCTGAAACACATGTTGGAATCTGAAACAAACATTAGAACCTGAAACACATGTTGGAATCTGAAACACATGTTAGAACCTGAAACAGACGTTAGAACCTGAAACAGACCTTAGAATCTTAAACACATGTTGGAACCAGAAACACATGTTAGAACCTGAAACAGACATTAGAACCTGAAACAAACATTAGAACCTGAAACCCATGTTAGAACCTGAAACACATGTTGGAATCTGAAACACATGTTAGAACCTGAAACAGATTTTAGAACCTGAAACACATGTTGGAATCTGAAACAAACATTAGAACCTGAAACAAACATTAGAACCTGAAACACAAGTTGGAATCTGAAACAAACATTAGAACCTGAAACACATGTTGGAATCTGAAACACATGTTAGAATTTGAAACAGACATTAGAACCTGAAACACATGTTAGAACCTGAAACAGACGTTAGAATCTTAAACACATGTTGGAACCAGAAACACATGTTAGAACCTGAAACAGACATTAGAACCTGAAACAAACATTAGAACCTGAAACACATGTTTGAACCTAAAACAGACGTTAGAACCTGAAACACTTTCTAGAACCAAAAACGCACGTTGTAACTTGAAACACATGTTGGAGCCTTAAACACACGTTGGAACCTGAAACGCGTGTTTGAACCAGAAACAGATGTTAGAACCTGAAACACACATTAGAACCTGAAACACACATTAGAACCTGAAACACATGTTGGAATCTGAAACACACGTTGGAACCTGAAACACATGTTGGAATCTGAAACAAACATTAGAACCTGAAACACATGTTGGAATCTGAAACACATGTTAGAACCTGAAACAGACGTTAGAACCTGAAACAGACCTTAGAATCTTAAACACATGTTGGAACCAGAAACACATGTTAGAACCTGAAACAGACATTAGAACCTGAAACACATGTTGGAACCTGAAACACATGTTGGAACCTAAAACACACGTTGGAACCTGAAACGAGTGTTTGAACCAGAAACAGATGTTAGAACCTGAAACACACATTAGAACCTGAAACACACATTAGAACCTGAAACACATGTTGGAATCTGAAACACACGTTGGAACCTGAAACACATGTTGGAATCTGAAACAAACATTAGAACCTGAAACACATGTTGGAATCTGAAACACATGTTAGAACCTGAAACAGACATTAGAACCTGAAACAGACCTTAGAATCTTAAACACATGTTGGAACCAGAAACACATGTTAGAACCTGAAACAGACATTAGAACCTGAAACAAACATTAGAACCTGAAACACATGTTTGAACCTAAAACAGACGTTAGAACCTGAAACACTTTCTAGAACCAAAAACGCTCGTTGGAACCTGAAACACATGTTGGAACCTAAAACACACGTTGGAACCTGAAACGTGTGTTTGAACCAGAAACAGATATTAGAACCTGAAACACACATTAGAACCTGAAACACACATTAGAACCTGAAACACATGTTGGAATCTGAAACACACGTTGGAACCTGAAACACATGTTGGAATCTGAAACACATGTTAGAACCTGAAACAGACGTTAGAACCTGAAACAGACCTTAGAATCTTAAACACATGTTGGAACCAGAAACACATGTTAGAACCTGAAACAGACATTAGAACCTGAAACAAACATTAGAACCTGAAACACATGTTTGAACCTAAAACAGACGTTAGAACCTGAAACACTTTCTAGAACCAAAAAGGCACGTTGGAACCTGAAACACATGTTGGAACCTAAAACACACTTTGGAACCTGAAACGCGTGTTTGAACCAGAAACAGATGTTAGAACCTGAAACACACATTAGAACCTGAAACACACATTAGAACCTGAAACACATTTTGGAATCTGAAACACACGTTGGAACCAGAAACACATGTTAGAACCTGAAACAGACATTAGAACCTGAAACAAACATTAGAAACTGAAACACATGTTTGAACCTAAAACAGACGTTAGAACCTGAAACACTTTCTAGAACCAAAAACGCACGTTGGAACCTGAAACACATGTTGGAGCCTTAAACACACGTTGGAACCTGAAACGCGTGTTTGAACCAGAAACAGATGTTAGAACCTGAAACACACATTAGAACCTGAAACACACATTAGAACCTGAAACACATGTTGGAATCTGAAACACACGTTGGAACCTGAAACACATGTTGGAATCTGAAACAAACATTAGAACCTGAAACACATGTTGGAATCTGAAACACATGTTAGAACCTGAAACAGACAATAGAACCTGAAACAGACCTTAGAATCTTAAACACATGTTGGAACCAGAAACACATGTTAGAACCTGAAACAGACATTAGAACCTGAAACAAACATTAGAACCTGAAACACATGTTTGAACCTAAAACAGACGTTAGAACCTGAAACACTTTCTAGACCCAAAAACGCACGTTGGAACCTGAAACACATGTTGGAACCTAAAACACACGTTGGAACCTGAAACGTGTGTTTGAACCAGAAACTGATGTTAGAACCTGAAACACACATTAGAACCTGAAACACACATTAGAACCTGAAACACATAATAATAATAATAATAAACTTTATTTGTATAGCACCTTCCACAATGCCTTGCATTGACCAAGGTGCTTAACAGGATAAAAAGAAGAATAAACGGGAACAATAGATCAATGAAAATAGAATAAGAAACCACAGCGATAAAAGAAGGCAATGGAAATAAAAAATGCTACATACTAAAATAACACAAGTAATAAAAGTTACACACAGAAAGCTTTTTTGAACAAGTGGAAATAAAAATGCAATTGAAATAAAGATGCTACATACTAAAATACAAAATAATAAAAGTTACACACTGAAAGCTTTTTTGAACAAGTGGGTCTTCAGTTTGGTTTTGAACAGAGTTGGAATCTGAAACACACGTTGGAACCTGAAACACATGTTGGAATCTGAAACAAACATTAGAACCTGAAACACATGTTGGAATCTGAAACACATGTTAGAACCTGAAACAGACGTTAGAACCTGAAACACATGTTGGAATCTGAAACAAACATTAGAACCTGAAACACATGTTGGAATCTGAAACACATGTTAGAACCTGAAACACATGTTGGAATCTGAAACAAACATTAGAACCTGAAACACAAGTTGGAATCTGAAACAAACATTAGAACCTGAAACACATGTTGGAATCTGAAACACATGTTAGAACCTGAAACAGACGTTAGAACCTGAAACAGACCTTAGAATCTTAAACACATGTTGGAACCAGAAACACATGTTAGAACCTGAAACAGACATTAGAACCTGAAACAAACATTAGAACCTGAAACACATGTTTGAACCTAAAACAGACGTTAGAACCTGAAACACTTTCTAGAACCAAAAAGGCACGTTGGAACCTGAAACACATGTTGGAACCTAAAACACACTTTGGAACCTGAAACGCGTGTTTGAACCAGAAACAGATGTTAGAACCTGAAACACACATTAGAACCTGAAACACACATTAGAACGTGAAACACATGTTGGAATCTGAAACACACGTTGGAACCTGAAACACATGTTGGAATCTGAAACAAACATTAGAAACTGAAACACATGTTGGAATCTGAAACACATGTTAGAACCTGAAACAGACGTTAGAACCTGAAACAGACCTTAGAATCTTAAACACATGTTGGAACCAGAAACACATGTTAGAACCTGAAACAGACATTAGAACCTGAAACACATGTTGGAACCTGAAACACATGTTGGAACCTAAAACACACGTTGGAACCTGAAACGAGTGTTTGAACCAGAAACAGATGTTAGAACCTGAAACACACATTAGAACCTGAAACACACATTAGAACCTGAAACACATGTTGGAATCTGAAACACACGTTGGAACCTGAAACACATGTTGGAATCTGAAACAAACATTAGAACCTGAAACACATGTTGGAATCTGAAACACATGTTAGAACCTGAAACAGACATTAGAACCTGAAACAGACCTTAGAATCTTAAACACATGTTGGAACCAGAAACACATGTTAGAACCTGAAACAGACATTAGAACCTGAAACAAACATTAGAACCTGAAACACATGTTTGAACCTAAAACAGACGTTAGAACCTGAAACACTTTCTAGAACCAAAAACGTACGTTGGAACCTGAAACACATGTTGGAACCTAAAACACACGTTGGAACCTGAAACGTGTGTTTGAACCAGAAACAGATATTAGAACCTGAAACACACATTAGAACCTGAAACACACATTAGAACCTGAAACACATGTTGGAATCTGAAACACACGTTGGAACCTGAAACACATGTTGGAATCTGAAACAAACATTAGAACCTGAAACACATGTTGGAATCTGAAACACATGTTAGAACCTGAAACAGACGTTAGAACCTGAAACAGACCTTATAATCTTAAACACATGTTGGAACCAGAAACACTTGTTAGAACCTGAAACAGACATTAGAACCTAAAACAAACATTAGAACCTGAAACAAATGTTAGAACCTGAAAAACATGTTGGAACCTAAAACAGATGTTAGAACCTGAAACAGATTTTAGAACCTGAAACAAACATTCGAACCTGAAACACACGTTGGAATCTGAAACAAACATTAGAACCTGAAACACATGTTGGAATCTGAAACACATGTTAGAACCGGAAACAGACGTTAGAACCTGAAACAGACCTTAGAATCTTAAACACATGTTGGAACCAGA
>JBBPBX010048445.1:0-18638 GCA_038048925.1 Garcialebias charrua | reverse complement strand
TTTACTAAATTTAAATTAAAATGTAATTCACAAAGACAATAACAATCTAGCTAAATTAAAAACATAAAAACTCGAATATCTAAATCAAATCAGACATCAACTTAACACTGGTAAACCCAGGAAATTCAGACTACTACTATAACTACTGTGAGTTTGTCAAATGACAATTTTAAAGTATTCACCTTCCATTAGGTCACTGGTTCTTAACCTGGGTTCGATCGAACCCCAGGGGTTCGATGAGCCGGTCTCAGGGGTTCGGTGGAGCCTCTGCCCTGGATGTAAAGACACACTTGTGTAAACACCGTTGTGACTGGTGTTGCCAAATAGAGTCCCACCCGCCCAAAGCACTCTCTACCCGCAAAAGTCCGAAGGAAAATCGCGGTGAACCGCCCAATCTGGCAACACAAGATTCAGTGCAGTGATGCGGAAATATAACGCGCGCATGAAGTAAAGGCTGTATGTTGTGTGTTTACAAACTATGGTAAATATGTCGGGCAAAAAAAGAAAGTGGTTGGATGAATATGTCCAACATGGATTCACTTGTGTCACGGAACGGGATGGAAGTCAGCGTCCTATCTGCATGATATGCAACACGAAGTTGAGCAACTCTAGTCTGGCGCCGGCAAAACTGAAGGAACACTTCATGAAGATGCACAGAGACGGAGAATACAAGAACACAACGCCTGCTGAATTCAAGGTGAACGAGCCAGATATGATGTTGTTTCTATGCTAATTTTAGCTTTTTAAGCTAATTCCACATTTAATGCTCTTATTTAAAAAAATGTCAGCCTAATTCAGCAAAAATGTGCTCTCTCAACTTCATTCTGGTGATGCTTCTTTCTGCTATTTTAGCTACTTTTCAGCTGAATCTTTTTTCTAATTTTAGATTTTCTTCAGATAATTTCCACATTTTTCTGCTCATTTCTGCTTCTTTCAGCTTAATTGGGCAAATATATTCTTTTTGCTTTCTTCTGCTAATTTAACCCTTGTGTTGTCCTGCGGGTCAAAAGTGACCCGCTACCATGTTTAGCTATAGAAAAAATACCTTAAACTATATTTTTCCAACTTGAAATTTTAAGACTTTTCCTAAAGTGACCCCATCATTACAAAAAGTGATACTTTGTTTTTGTCTAGGTTTCCATGTGGGCTGTACACCACTAGGGTCCAAAGATCGTCCTATGGGTCATTTTTGACCCGTGAATTATAAAGGCATTTAAACACCAGAAAAAAGTTCAAAGGCCACACACAAACTCTCTCTAACACACACACACACACACACACACACACACACACACACCACACACACACACACACACACATCAAAGACACTAGAACTTGCATTTGACCTGCACCTGCACTCTTGATCTGCAGCTAACCCCTCACATCACACAAGCTGCCAAGCAAAACAAAAAAACAAACTAAGAAATAATAAAAACAAATTCAGTATAGAGGATAAAGGTACCCTGAATCAAAGGATCCCTTGTTGGTTCCATGCTGAAGACATGAGTAGACATTTCACTGCCCAACAGGTCCTGGATGAGATATTTTCAGGAGCTCAGGAGGAACAAGAGGATGAAGATGTATCTGAAGAGGAAGATGGGGAGGAATGCAACCCAGAGGATGATGCATCTTCAGATGAAGAAGAGGAAATCCCTCAAGCTGAGAGAGAGACATTTTTGTCAAAGAACGGCAGAATTGTATGGTCCTCAACAACTTCTGACAGCAACCAGGGAAGAACAGCAGCATCAAACATAATAAGGATGACTCCAGGACCAACAAGGTATTCAGCTGCCCATGCCCAGGACATTTCATCCACCTTTCTCCTGTTCATCACACCAACCATGGAAAAAATCATCCTGGAGAATACAAATTTGATGGGCTTCCGGAAATATGGAGAAAATTGGAAAATTATGGATGGAAAAAAGTTCCAGATTGTTGACTGTTTTTTCCCTTTCAATATAAATAATTCAGAAATAATTACTTTACATTTATATAATAGCCATAATAAACCTTTACTGTGTAAAAGAAAACTGTTTTGACAGTTGGTTTGTGGTAAAAAAAAAAGTGTAATACTGTTAACTGGTGATTGTCTTTTTGTATTGTGTAACAAAAATACATGATAAAAAAAAATAAAAAAAAAATTGAGATGCATTGATAAATAACAGGTTGTTTCATCGTGGAAAATGGATTTTGGATTTAAAGTTCAATAAAGCTGCTTTATTTTGGGTCTTTGGTAGTGCGGGTCATTTTTGACCCGTAGGACAAGGGGAGTAAACAGAATGTTAAGATCGCACAAGGGTTAAGCTTATTCTACCTTTTCAGAAACATTTTTTAGTACTCTTTTTCTGGTTTAAGGTAAATTACATTTTTTTGTGGTAATTTCTGACACTTTCAACCTAATAATTACCTTTTTTTGTTAATTTCAAGGTGAAACGAGCCAGATATGATGAAAGGGCCAATCTGCCTGCTCTTCGATTTGTACCTGTTAGCAAACCGATCCTCGCAGCATCGTACAAAGTTGCTTATTTGATCGCAAAGCAGGGTAAGCCACACTCCATCTGTGAAACTCTCATCAAACCAGCTGCATTAAAGATGGCAAATCTGCTACTCGGAACAGCAGCTGAAGATAAATTATCCCAAATTCCTCTTTCAAATAATGATTAAATATTAGTTGATTATAAATTGTACAAAAATATTTTTGGGGGATGAAACTCTTATTGGGCCAGAATAAAGTTGTTGTGAGTTCATGCACTGTGTTGGTTTTGTTCTTTGAGCAAGGTGATGTTGTAGAATTTGGAAAAAAAAATCATATTTTATATATTAAAAAAGAGGGGTTCAGTGAGTGGCCATATGAAACTTGAGGGTTCGGTAGCTCAAAAAAGGTTAAGAACCACTGTTCTATAGGTATAGATCCCTATATCTAACTTTTACAGCATGGCCATCCCCCTTAATTGGTATCTGTAGCTGATCTAAACTATGATAGCTTACACACCAGGTGCATATAGGTTTAGTGGATCACCTGATGTCTGATCACTCTTAGTGATTACCTTTTCTGGGAGATACTCCTGAAGGGACATTAACACTTTTTATTACATTTTAATTTGAATCAAAAATACAAATTAAGTCACCCAGAGACTCCTTTAATTTGTGTTAATTCAAATATAATCAGAGCATAACCTTGTGTTATTCATATGGGCAATGTTGTACTCTACAATATGTTTTATGATCATGTGTTATAATGCTGGTTTATTCTGCACTATGATGGTGAATCAAACTCTGTCTTAGTCAAGAACTATGGCAAAGTTCAAAGTATATGTCAGACTGAACTTTTCAGATTTGTTTAGTGAGTTAGAATCAGCTTAATCAGTAATCTTATAACTGGCTCCAAAACTCCCTACCTTTCTCTAAACAATTATTTCTGTTTCTGACTGCTTCTGACTTTCGCCTTGAATCCTGATAATGTCAAGTGAACTCTTTGACTTGACCAAGTTTCCTACCTCACTGGTTGTTAACCAATGAACGGAGTGGAAACTCTGACGTTGTTTACCTCAAAACACTCACTTCCTGTTTCTCCCTCAGTCTGGATGAGGAGTAAGAGCTGTCATGTTCTTGTCCTAAGAGCTGATGAACGGAGTCAGGCGTCAAGGACCCGTTACATCAACAAGGTTTCATTGCACGCCTGTTGGGAAACCAGAACTAGAGAGTAAGCTCCACTTTGAATGAAAATTCCTTTGAGAAACGTTTTATTTTGAAACCAATCAGGAAGTGCCACTACTTCTGCCGAAAAAGGCGGACATCAACGAGACGATGTAATAGGTAAACACGCTGAAATCCAACTTGGACGTTTCTGGACCTAGGACCCGTTTTACGTCCAAGGCTGCTTCTAAACTCTTACCAGAACCGAGACCGAACGTCTGAAAAGGTACAGAGTCGCTGATTGTTTACTGGAACGGACAATGAGTCTAGTTGGATTTCGTTTGGAAGAGTGTCAGCCTGGTTGGAAACTCAAAAAAAAATCTTTCAATCTTTTTATTCTATTTCTTCTTCAATCTCTTATCCTCCTAACTTTATCTTTGCCAACTTTAAGTTAAAAAGCCTGCAAATTAAGTTATTATAA
Source organism: Garcialebias charrua (assembly GCA_038048925.1). Classification (NCBI taxonomy): domain Eukaryota; kingdom Metazoa; phylum Chordata; class Actinopteri; order Cyprinodontiformes; family Rivulidae; genus Garcialebias; species Garcialebias charrua. The sequence continues at coordinate 14,521 of JBBPBX010048445.1, read as the reverse complement.
GACCTTATAAGTTGATTTGTTGTCCCTGAAAAGTATGTCGACTAGTAGAATTATGAATGCATAATCTCTATTTGTGTGATGTCTAATTTGCAAGAAATTGAAATCAGTCAATCAAGTGTGCATGATGTTAATTTTAGTTGATTTATTTTAAATAAAAGGTAGTACCTCTGGTATACCAACTATAATTAACGATTCCATTGTCGCTTAATGCTCATCTTGTTTACTTTGATCATCCAATATTACAAAGTTGTTATGTTAATCCTGAAAAGAAAGAGAATCCGTGAATTACTATTCTGACCTGAATAAGTAATACATAGTTCCCACGTGACATAACATAAGGGGCATTTCCGGGTTTTCCGCAATTTTTGTTGGCGGTACTTCCTTTCCTGACCACTAGCGGCAGCGTAGGTTACTGACTGTGTAAAATCAACCGTAAGGATCTGCCCTCGACAACATCAAGAATATATTCCGATCACTTTTTGAACCAAAATTTTATGTGAATAATTTTGCGAAACTGTATGTGTTTGAATAGTTTTTTCATGCTCTTGCTCCTCTGTTACTCTCTGTTACTATCATTAGCTTAGCAATGCTATGCTACATGCTAACCTCCACACCGTAACATTCACGGTAACAAAGTGTCCCGCCCGTGTTTAGCCTTGACTCTTTGTTGTTCGGAAGCTGCTTGTTAATAATTTATTTTGAACCTTTATTTACCCTGTGACATCAGGCTGACACACACACGTTTAACGGTTGTAGTCAGTCTGGTTGTCTGTTAGCAAAATAGCTCATGGACCCACACAACAGTCAAGTCAAGTCATCTTTATTTATAGAGCACTGTTGAAACAGATAAACTGTTATCAAGTTGCTTCACAAACAACATAAAAGAGGTTTAAAATTACAGAAACAGTAACATACACTAATGGTAAAACTATGACATTTATAGCAGTAAAATTATAATAAAAATGTATAAGAACAACATTAAAATGAAAACACAGGATACAATATATACATGTACACAAAAGCTCACACAGTATGAAACGCCAGAGAAAACAGATGGGTTTTTAGCAGTGTAGTGGAACACCTGATCTCTGACATTTTGGTTAAAACACCTGAATTCACTTTTTCACTGCAGCTCTCAAGTGAATCTCCTTCTCTCTGAAAACCTACAATGAATGACAAAAATCACTGTTTTATTCCAGTGTACTTTGAATTAAGAGACACAAATCACCCAGAAATAGACTTCCTTTTAATTTGTGTTAATTCAGAATTGATCAACAGTATATTTTTTGTCATTTAATGATGATCTGTTATTTGCATGCATGTTACTCTTATGCTGGTTTATTCAGTACGAGGGTGCTTTAAATCTATGGCGCAGTTCAGGGTAAACTCTTGAGTGAAACTTCTCTGCTTTGTCTATGAATTAGCCATAATATTTCATTTTACTGGCGATTCCATCTGGCCGCTTCTCTAAACAGTTTCCTGCTGTCCTTCAGAGTTTCCAACTCTGTGAACTACAAAGTCACTCCTTTATTTTCTTAAAACAGCAAATGAGCGGAGTGAAGTGGGCTAGATCAGCCCTCCACATAAAACCCCTTACTGCCCGTTTTGCTTCAGTGCAAAGGGGGAACTGAACTTGGTTCTTCTCTGGAAACCGGTTGAATGTTGTGGTCAATTGCCAATTAGACCTACGTTTCTCAACCAGAGTTACAGCACAGCTTTGCTGTAACTCACTCATTTTTTTTTCTGAAATAATTTATTTTCTGAAAGTTTTATTTTGAAAACCAATCAGGACGTGGCCTTGTTTTCTGCCAAGAAAGGCGAACTTCACGTATTGTTGAATCAGTAAACATGCGCTGAAGTCAACTGGACGTCTACTGGACCACACAATCTATTAGTGTCCACGCTACTTCTCAGCTCTTATCTCCAAGAGACGTGATCGTCACCAGGTAAAGAGTCGTTGATTGTTTGCTGAGCGTGCGGGGAAGTCCAGCTGGAACTCGTTTGGGAAAAGTGTCACCCTGTCTCATTCAAAATAATTAACTTCTGTTAAACTTCATCTTTCATTCCTTAAACTTCCTCCTTAAACTTATTTTTCCTAAGTCAGTAAAACTCTTGTGCCAGCAGAAAGTTAAACCTTAACTTGTCTGTTTGTTTCAATTTGAATCTTGTCTACCGTAGTTTATATGAAATCTAAATCGAGCTAATCTCGATACAAATGTTTGATGTACTTTTATGATTTTCTCAATAAAAGGTTAATCTCCTGGTGAATCAACATAAGTTGATGTTTCTCGTGAAATTACATTTTGTCTGGTCACATTTAATTGGTTTAAATCCAAAAAAGGGTGAACTCGTTAGAAATTTGGGTCAGATAAAATCTGCTCCAACTTTCATTTGGAATATGGTAAAGTCAGTAAACTGACCAGAACCTAAACTCCTACAGCAGGGACAAATTTATACACTCCTACACTGAAGTTGACAGACACACTTACTCTGAGAAAGTCAGCTGCAACCGGCACAATAATTCAAAAATATTAAAGTAAATCTAAGATAAAATTACTAAAATCAATATAAAATGTAACATTTATCTTTGTGAATGAGTAAAAATGTTAGGAGCAACTTTATTTATTTTTTCTACTTTGAGTAGCAAACTTGGAGTCTTATTTTAGTCTTTGTGATGCAAACATGACAATGTTTACTAATCCTTTTTTTTTAGGTACAGACGAGTGAAGGGCCGAGTTCCATCCAAAGAAAAGCTCCTAGACCTGGGTCCAGTCTCAGATCAGGTGGTCCCACATGATGAGGAATCTGTTCCAGTTTGTTTAAAATCAGAAACTATGCTGGTCTCCATCATTCCTTGTTGAAGAGTGTTTTGATCTGGTATGTATTCTGCATACAGAAACATGCATGTTTCTATGTTTTGTACATGTCAATAAAACACTAAACTGGTAAGTTGCCAAATAACAATCACTATATCTAGGTTTTATTTATGTGCAGTAGAACTACTTCTCATTATTGGACACTAAACATCATATCTTAATACTGTATTGAAATAAGGTGAAACTTGGTGCAACAGTTTCATTCAAACTAAAGGTAAGCACACGTACATTTAGCAATGCATGTGTAATAGAATAATAATGATGTTTAGTAAGGTATTTAAACACTTACTGAGCCATCATTATTGTAGATGCGCAGTTTAGCAGATTTTAATCTTGCACAAACTGCCACCAAAGTGCGAGTTCTTCCTTTTTCCGATACTAAATTGTTTTTACTGTGATTAGCCAGAAATGTAACTTCACAGGAGACTCAATTTATATTGGTCTACAAAAAAAATAGACCTTTTATTGAAACTATCACAAAAATTACATTAAACATTTGTATCGATATTAGCTCTGATTTAATAACTACGTTGACAAGAATTCAAATTAAAACAAACAGACAATTAAAACTTAACTGTTGGCACATTACTTCACAGATTAATAGCTTATGAAAAGAAGAAATAGGAGGAAGAAGATGAAAGCTAAGTTAACTGAAATTAATTATTTGAAACAACCAGAGTGGCACCTTTCCCATACGGATCAGGCTGAGCCTCCGACACGTGCAGCATACAGACAACGCCTCTTTACCTGGTGACGAGACGTCTTGCGAGGTGAGGACTGAGAAGTTTGTGGACACTAACGGACTGTGTGGTCCAGTGAGCGTCCAGAGGACTTCGTGCGTGTATGACTGGATCAGACGAGCGGGAGCACGCATTCACCGGCAGGAACAGGCCCCAATCGCACTGGTTGGACTTTCAAAGTAAAACTTCAGAAAACAAATTCTTTCAGAAAATGAGTGTTGAGGCACAGCAAGGCTTTGCCGCGACTCTCAGCTGAGACGTGGGTCGTTGACACATGACCGGGCCGTCTCCAGCTTGGAGAAAAACGTCCGTGCGTCTTCCCTTCTCCCCGAGAACCAAAGCTGGGCACCGCTAATTAAAAAATTAGTTCCACAATTTCTAAAACGCTTATTAATTTTTTTAGGTCCACAATTTCAAATGCACAAAGGCCTTATCAAAATTAGGGGAAGCTAATCTAATCCGCTATTTATATTCAACAATTTGTAGCCAGCAACGTTTTGCAATATCTGCACCACACTGCCAACTACAGGCGTATAAACTAATATACACCTCACCTTGCCCTACTTTTTAACAGCGATTCGCTCCGGGTGTCATCTATTAAAATACAACTTTCACTCAGGGTCCAAAATTTTAAAAGTTGTTTAATGTGTGGAATGCTTTTCGACTGCTTCTTTGTCCTTTTTTTGTTTGTTTATTGTAGATTTTTCATTAAAAATGCATCGATAAACTTATTTTTAACTGTTTTCTGGAAAACTGAAGTGCCCTGCAATGCATTATGGGTATACAGATGACGAAGGTGCTATACAAATAAAGTTTATTGTTTATTATTTAATGATTTATTTTTAAGCCACAAAATGAAAAAGCTGTGAATTTGTGCTTGTTAATTTCTGTGCACATGTCATGTGCATGCATGAAAACCTTGATTTTCTTTGGAAAGAAATAAAGAAGAAATAAAAAAACATTTCCAGACACTATTTTACTGTATTACTGAAAAAACACATCTACTCAAAAATTGTGGTGGCCATGAGTAAATAAACACAATGTGATTAAACAAATATATAAAAATATAAAAAGTATATACACAACAAAATGCCTATAAAACATAAGCTGGTGAAAATTCTCAGTCGTCCAGGACATGATAAAATCAAAAAAGGCGTTCAATACAAGATCAACTGGACTTTATTTGTTGCAGAAAACGTTCAGAATGGCAGCTGTGAGACTGAAGTTTTATGCGTTTTATTAGTATAAAACTTCTTCTCAGTCTTACAGCTGCCATTCTGGATTGAAAAAGCCTTTTGGATAAAGGGTGAAACGTTTTCTGCAACAAATAAAGTCCAGTTGATCTTGTATTGAACGCCTTTTTTGATTATAAAACATGAGAAATAGAAAAAAAATGTTTTTAGTCACTTAGTGTAACAGTTTTATTCCCTGCCCTTCCTCAACTTCAGGCTACTCTGACTGTTCTTCTGTGCTCATCTCCAGCTGCACTGGAGGGGATGGGTGTGTTATATTTGGTGAACAGATCGATGAGTACCTGCTCACCCAAAAAGGCAGCATCGGTCAACACCACGTTTAAATCTCAAATACACGGGTGTGTCGCCACGGCATTTATACATGATGAAAGTAACCCAAATACATAAAACTAACGACTCGCCGTCGAATGGTCGACACAAAACGCACAATAAAATCCTTCGGCCACGTTAATTTGGCTTGAAACAGCTGGGTTTTCTAAGGATTTCCATTAGTAACCCACAACCAACCGGCAGACAGTTAGCGTCTATAGGTACTCAACAGATTTAATGAAAAGTAATAAAAATACATGAAAATAACGACTCACCGTCGCGTGGTATACACAGAACACAAAATAGAATCCCCCGGCCGCGTTAATTTGGCTTGAAACAGCTGGGTTTTCTAAGGATTTGTCCAAGTACCCAGCACAAACAGCTAGCCACGGAATTAGCCTCTGAGTTCACCTCTAACCCGGAAGCTGTCGAGATGGAATAGTCCATTTTTAGTAGGGGGATAATGAAATCAACCGTTTTTTAAATTGCTTATTTAATGATTGTTTTCATCGTAACTATAATTATTTTTATGTTAAATGTAGATTAACAAGCAGGATCAATGTTAGGAATTAGGTGACTGGCCGGGGCGCGGCGGGGCCGGGGCCTCATGCTGATGGGATCCCCAGGCATTTACCTACATGGTAGATCCCCCCCTCTGCTCCCTCCCCCCTCCAACCCTCCCTCACCCTCACACCCTCCTCCTCTCTGCTGTTTACGGTAGGGAAAAAGGTAAAACAAGCAGCATTATGAGCTTGTAAATAAGTTTATTGGTTTTTACTGATAGATAATTAGTTATTAGCGGTACTGCATTTTAAATAAAAATAGCAGAAATCCGCTTATGAATTATAAAAGTTAGTCAATTCACAAAAACGCTGACAAAAAGTTTAGGTCCACTGTAAGCGGAATAGCGATTTAGCGCTCCCCTAGCGGTCTGTGCCCACCTTTGCCGAGAACTTTCAAACTCAGTGAGTGCTGAGAACTGAGTCCCAGCACGGAGACAAAACAAAACCTGCAGGTGTGAAAACAGAGCACTCTCTGTTTAAGCACAGATGAATTGTTTTTAGAACGGACGGGAGACCGAAGATTAAGTTATGTCTAGAACTTCTCTTTCGTTCCAAAAACAGTTCAAACAAATAGACGGAGAATTGTTCCTTCAACTTTCGACACTTATTCTGCCTAGAGCAGACAGTTCAAAGCATGATCATTCTGAGATGTTCTCTTAACTTTGTCATATTTAAAATATACCAGTTTAGTAAAATCATCATTGAAATGACAAAAATACTGTTTGATCAATTCTGAATTAACACACATTAAAGAGAAAGTTCAATCTGATTAATTAGTGTCCATTAATTCATAATAATTGTTAACCAAAATAGTGTTTACTCGTCTCCTTGAAGGCTTCAAGAAGGTGTAACACTGAGAGTTTCAGAGAGATGCAGAGAGGCCCACATCCCATACGGACATGAGGTTGCTATATCACTACACATGTTTCACAGCAACACCAAATGTACTTGAAAAGCAGATTTATTTTTAGAAATGATATTTTCACTCTTTTGTTGCTGAGGTGCACGTCTGCACACAACTTCTGGACCAAGTGGAGTTTCATCCATCTGTGGACCAAGTGGAGTTTCATCCATATCCTGGAACTCAGTACCTTGTACAGAAATACAACACAAAGGATGAAAACAATTAAAATTATTTCAGGGTTCAAAGCAACATTTAACCAATGGATTAAAAGGAGTTACCAAATTGTAACTTTTCACCACTAACTTTATTAACATAGGCAGATGACAGTGGAAAATAAATATCAGTGACATTTACTGTAAAATGTTAAATACTATGACTGAGCAATAATTACAAATCCTTTATTTTGTTAACACTAATTTAAGTATGAAAGGCAGTCATAGGCTAAATAAATAATATAGTAATGTGAGAAATATCAGCAATCTTTACTTTAGTACAAGCTACCGGTACATCAGGTAAGCTGAATAGCTTGTTGATATATACAATGATCTTTAATGTAGCACAGATTAGCTTAGCTGATGTAGCTTTTACTAAAGTAAACATCACTGATATTTACTTTGGCACAAGTTACATTAGCTAATCTTTTTTTTTTTTTCCATTATAGATGGCCTCCCTTCTCACCTTACAGCCATCCTCTCACACCGATATGATTTTTTTTAATGGAGAGAAAGGAAAGATAGAAAGTAAGAAAACAAAACACAACAATTATCCACAAAAAGAGCACAAGGCAAACACACCCAACCTCCGTCCGCAATCCTGCAAAGCACATGACAGAACAAAGCAACGAAACACACATTCATAAAGACTAATAATATTCATGACCTTGCAATAGATTTCCATAAATAAACATACCCATACCTACAAATATAAATACAGTATACATACATATACATTCATATCACATATCCATCTATATATCTGCATAGGATATCTACATATACATTCTTGCGTCCATTTGTGTGTGGCTGTGAGCATGCATAAGTGAACAAAGTTCCTCCAATAGAACATTCAGTAGTGACCGTGAAGCATCAGAGATCCGACCCCCCAAGGCCCAAGGCAGACAAATGCCCCTTTTCCTCCGGTCGGCTCGGGTCGGATGTTACGTCATATGTGCGTCGCAGAGACCCCCTTTCATCCTTTCCCACCGGATATTCCGTGCTGCTCCGCGCCAGATTTCTTGAGATTTTTGGGCTGGTTTCAGAGGGGTACTGAGGCGAGCTCACCCGCTCCGGAAGGAGGAAGGAGGAGACGCGAGCTGTTTTCACGGAAGCGACTGGGAAGCGATCACGGCAGGACTTTACATGAATAACACGGTAAAAACAATCATTTGTTTTTAAATTTATAGCAAAGATGGGTCTTCAGCTGAACGTGTCCTTAATAAAATCCAAAGGTGGGCGGATGAACGCTAGGGAGCGCCAAAGCGCTATTCCGCTTACAGTGGACCTAAACTTTTTGTCAGCGTTTTTGTGAATTGACTAACTTTTATAATTCATAAGCGGATTTGTGCTATTTTTATTTAAAATGCAGTACCGCTAATAACTAATTATCTATCAGTAAAAACCAATAAACTTATTTACAAGCTCTTATGCTGCTTGTTTTATATTTTTCCCCACCGTAAACAGCAGAAAGGAGGAAGGGTGTGAGGGTGAGGGGGGCAGAGCTGAGAACAGACTCGGCTCTACCATGTAGGTAAATGCCTGGGGGTCCCATTTCAGCAGTGGCCCCGGCCCCGCCTCGCCCCGTGCAGTCACCTACATCACTAACATTGATCCTGCTTGTTAATGTACATTTAACATAAAAATAATTATAGTTACGATGAAAACGATCATTAAATACGCAATTAAAAAAACGGTCGATTTCTTTATCCCCCTACTAAAAATGGACTATTCCATGTTGATGACAACTTCCGGGTCAGTCGTGAACTCGAGGGCTAGTTCTGTGGCTAGCTGTTTGTGCTGGGTACTTGGATAAATCCGCAGACAACCCCGATGTTTCAAGCCAAATTAACGTGGCCGGATGATTTTATTGTGTCTTCTGTGTACACCACGCGACGGTGAGTCGTTAGTTTATGTATTTGGGTTGCTTTTTATGTATAAATGCGGTGGCGAGACGCCCGTGTATTTGAGATTTAAAAGTGGTGTGTTAGGGATTAAAGATCATTCTCTTTTTTGTTAATTTCGTGGCCGAATAGAATATATCTACGTAAAGTATTAAATAAATCCTTTGATTTTTGTAATTTCATCCTCTTAGGATCATTTTAGTTACTTTTCATTAAATCTGTTGACTGCCTATAGAAATTTTGATAACAGTTTAGTCCTGTGTATAAAGTAATGCTATTTTTTGTTTTGTTTATGACCTTGTTTAGGTCAGGTTTTTTTTCACCCCCTGTTCCCACCCAGGATGGCATTGGCAAGCTACCGGACCACCACAGCTGTGCGGTAGGACTTAAATTGCACCAAACTATTTGTTTTTTTCTGGACATATTACCCTGGATCATGAACTACAAACTACCAGATTATTGATTGATGGACCTTTAATCATCCGGGATTCAAGAACCGATTTAAAATAGAAAAAAAAGAACTCTTGGGTGTAATCAGGGTCTGTTTTGTTGTGTGTATTTTTTGTCTATTGGTTATAGTCAAAGAAAATGATTATTTTTACAAACAATATTATTATAAATACCTTCCTGTCTATTGGTTATACTCAAAGAAAATGATTATTATTACAAACAATATTATTATAAATACCTTCCTGTCTATTGGTTATACTCAAAGAAAATGATTATTATTACAAACAATATTATTATAAATACCTTCCTAAGTCTATAGTACAATACAAACAACTTAAAACTTGCTTCTTGTCTGATGGTGTTTTATTTTAGAATTAGCGGTTTAGAATTAGCTTCCCCTAATTTTCATAAGACATTAGTGCTTTTGAAATTGTGGACCTAAATAAATTAATTAGTGCTTTAGAAATAGTGGAACTAATTTTTGGGTTAGTGCTGCCCAGCACTGATAAAATCACGTATTGCTCAAAACTTGCAGGATTTTAAAAAGTAGGTTCGCCACGAGCAACGCGCGGCGCGCGGGCAGCTTTATGTCTTTAAAATGTAGCTCAATGAACAGGTATAAAATATATTTCATAGCTGACTTTATAGTACGAGGGTTCCTGAGCTCAACCACGCTTTAATATTGTCACGTAGTGGTCAAATCTGCTGCATTTAAAGTAGTTTCGCTTTGACTTCTTCCAAACCTGTGCTTGCACAACGAAAATAAATTATAAAAATTCGAATTTTATTTCAAATAACTCCAACAGGATACATTTAGTATATGAACATGTTGTGATCACACTATAATTTTTTGAAAAATATCAGCTATGTGGTTTTTGATATAATTGATGATATGTGATACAAAGTACAAGGGAGACAAATAATGGAGGTTGCTTGACACAGTTATGTCTATAAAACATTGAATTTTATTTCAAATAACTCCAACAGGATACATTTAGTATATGAACATGTTGTGATCACACTATATTTTTTTGAAAAATATCAGCCATGTGGTTTTTGATATAATTGATGATATGTGATACAAAGTACAAGGGAGACAAATAATGGAGGTTGCTTGACACAGTTATGTCTATAAAACATTGAATTTGATTTCAAATAACTCCAACAGGATACATTTAGTATATGAACATGTTGTGATCACACTGTGTTGTTTAAAAAAAAAAAAAAACAGTTTCTGGACTAAATTAATCACATTTTTCTTTTACAGTCAACAGAAGAAAATCACCAGAATTCAACAACCTGTGTCATCTTCTGGAGGAAGACGTGAGACACCAGATGGAAATTTGTTACTTCTGTTTGTCACTTCAAACTTTTCCTATTAAACGTTATATTTTCTTAAGTGGTGTCCTCGAACATTCAATTTCCTAAACTTATTTTATAATGTGAAGTGTGTATTGTGTTTAAATCCATACTGGAAGTTAAGAGAACTTTCCATTTGCATTTGACCTTTAAAGAATCATAAGATAAAGATTATTAGAATCTGCTCAACTGTTATTACGTTATAAATTATTTGGTTCTAGGATGAAGTCATACAAAAAAAGTCAAAAATTAAAAGTGGCCAAAGTCCTTTGGACAGTTTAAAGTTAAAGAATTCACAGACCATCCATCTACCATCTACCCATCTACCACCCAGCAGCAACTTTACCAGGGAAACTCTGGCAGTTTCAAAGATCACAGTGTGATGTTTTAAATCAACTTTATTTATAAAGCACATTTTAAAAACCACAGGGTCAACCAAAGTGCTGTACAATAACATAAAAGACAAGTTAATTAAAAACTATAAAAAGCATACAAAAATAAATACATATACCAGTCTTACTGCAGGTGTGTTAACATGCCATAAAAGATAAGATCTCGTGTTAAAAGCCAAGGAATAAATGTGTGTTTTTAAATAAGATTTAAAAAGTTTTGAGGACTGTCAGCAGCAACTGCTCAGCTGATCTGAGAACGGGGAGGGCAGGAAGGTTGAAGCAGCTCAGACAAATATGGTTTTGCAACTTTATCAAGCACCTTGTGCATAACTAAATAATAAAATATGTTTTTAATACATCTTTATTGTAAAAATACTAAATTGGAAAATACATGGGTTTAAAGAAGGCAACAAGGTAGGATTATAGATTGGCCAAGATGGCGGCGCGTGCAAACGTTGCGGCTTCTCTCTCTCCCAACACGGTGCTTTCGTCTGTTTTGTCCTGCACGCCGCAACTTGCCGGCACGTCTTTGTCTTGTCTACGTGTTCAAGAACGCAAGTATAGCCGTGAATTCCTGCTTGATGTCGGAAAAACCGCTCATTTGGGAATAAACAGCGAACTCCAGGAGAAGCTAAATGAGCTTGAGGAGGAGTTACGTGAGCTTCGTGACTGCGAGCTGCTCTGGAAGCCAGCTCCGACCTTCCCTTCATCGCGCCCGCCGTGGAAGTACCACAAGCGGCGTGACGCTTCACCGCGCCCGCCATGGAAACGCCACAAGCGGCGTGACAGGAAACAGAAGCGGGGTAAACGCGGAGGTATCAGAGCTAGGCTAGCAGCTAGCCCACACAGGCCGGCTATTCCATCCATGGTTCTGGCTAACGTGCGCTCCCTGAACAACAAATTGGATTATATACGCCTGCTACGAACGACACAAAAGACTGTGAGAGACTGCTGTGTGTTTGTATTCACGGAAACGTGGCTTAACAACAACGTTCTGGACCATGCTATTCAGCTGGAGCAGCTAACATGCTACAGAGCGGACCGAGCTTTCATCAAGGGAGGTAAGACTCGCGGAGGCGGGCTCTGTGTTTACATCAACAACGCATGGTGTCGTGATGCTGCTGTGGTCCACAAACACTGCTCACATTTAGTGGAGTTCATGACTATTAAATGCAGACCGTTCTTTTTACCGAGGGAGTTTACAGCTGTTTTGATTGTTGCTGTATATATCCCTCCAAGCTCCAACAGCAAAGATAGAGGTGAGGCACTGAATGAACTATATCTGCACATCAGTGAGCAACAAACAGCCCACCCTGATGCTTTTCTCATCACGGCTGGTGATTTCAACCATGCAGATTTAAAGAGTGTATTACCAAAAACATACAGAAACATAAACTTTGCAACAAGAGGAAACCACACCCTGGACCAGGTTTACACCACCATGAAAAATTCCTACAGAGCTGTCCCCCTCCCCCACATTGGTGCTTCGGACCATATCTGTGTCATGCTAAAGCCAGCATACAGGCCACTGGTGAAAGTCACAAAACCAGTCCGCAAACAGATACGAGTGTGGCCAGAGGGGTCTTCAGAGGCACTCCAGGACTGTTTTGACACCACAGATTGGAGTATGTTCAAAGAAGCTGCTACCACAAACAACACCACATGTCTCCAGGAGTACTCAGACACTGTATGTTCATACATCACCAAGTGCATTGATGATGTAACCAACCTTAAAACCATCACTGTTCGGGCTAACCAGAAGCCATGGCTGACAGCTGAGGTTCACAGACTCATGAAAGCCAGGAATGCTGCCTTCAAAGCGGGAGATCAGGTGGGCCTGAGGGCAGCCAGAAACAACCTGGACCGGGGCATCAGAAAGGCAAAGAGGCAGTATTCTGGGAAAATAGCTCACCGTTTCAAGGACAGCAGGGATACACGCAGTCTGTGGCAGGGAATACAGACCATCACAAACTACAAACCACCCCCCCAGACCTGTGACAGCTCAGCCTCTGCGCTGAATGAACTGAATGAGTTCTTTGCTCGGTTCGAGGCAAGTAACAGCACACCAGCACATAAACTCCCCCCCTCTCCTGATGGCCAGGTGCTGACGCTGTCCTCAGACAGCGTAAGGCGATCATTCATCAAGATTAACGCCCGGAAGGCCTCTGGTCCTGACAACATACCTGGTCGTGTGCTGAAGGACTGTGCAGGGGAACTCGCAGCGGTCTTCACGGACATCTTTAACATCTCACTGAGCCAGGCCATCGTCCCCACCTGTTTCAAAGCCACCACCATCATCCCTGTCCCAAAGAAGGCAACGCCCGCATGCCTCAATGACTATCGCCCAGTAGCACTCACCCCCATCCTGATGAAGTGCTTTGAACGGCTAGTCATGAAAAGCATCACATCTGTCCTCCCTGACTCCCTGGATCCCTTCCAATTTGCATACCGACCTAATCGCTCAACCGACGATGCCATCTCCTCTGCCCTTCACACAGCTCTCACACATCTGGACACGAAGGACTCCTATGTTAGAATGTTGTTCATCGACTTCAGCTCGGCATTCAACACCATCATCCCCCAACAGCTCATCCTTAAACTGGACAGTCTGGGGCTGAATACCTCAATGTGTAACTGGCTGCTAGACTTCCTGACTGGGAGACCACAGACAGTACGAGTCGGGAGTAACACATCTAGCACCATCACATTGAACACAGGGGCCCCACAAGGATGTGTACTGAGCCCCCTTCTATTCACCCTGCTAACACACGACTGCACACCATCATACAGCTCCAACCACTTCATCAAGTTTGCGGACGACACAACAGTGGTGGGTCTCATCAGCAACAACGATGAGACGGACTACAGGAACGAGGTGAGCCGCCTGGCCTTGTGGTGCGGACACAACAATCTCACTCTCAACGTGGAGAAGACAAAGGAGATTGTTGTGGACTTCAGGAAGAAGGATGCCCAACATGCCCCTCTGACCATCAACAGCACCGCAGTGGAGAGAGTAGACAGCACCAAGTTCCTGGGAGTGCACGTCTCAAAGGACCTGTCCTGGAGCAGGAACACTGCAGCACTGGCAAAGAAGGCTCACCAGCGTCTCTACTTTCTCCGCAAGCTGAAAAGGGCTGGAGCTTCAACCCCCATCATGAGCACCTTCTACAGAGGTGCCATAGAAAGTGTCCTGACCAGCTGCATCACTGTGTGGTTTGGTGCATGTACTGCATCCTGCCGCAAGAGCCTCCAGCGCATTGTGAGAGCAGCTGAGAAGATAGTCGGCACCTCCTTCCCCTCACTGCAGGACTTACACAGCAAACGCCTCACTCGGAAAGCCCACCGCATGGCAGGTGATCCCACACACCCACTACACAGCCGCTTTAGACTGCTGCCATCAGGGAGGAGACTGAGGAGTCTCCAGGCTCGAACCAGCAGACTGAGAGACAGCTCTGTTCATCAGGCAGTCAGGATGCTAAACACTCTGCCTGCTCTGCCCCCCCTCCCATTTGAACTGCCTTAACACTAAAACTTTCTCACACATTACCACACAACACAA
>JBBPBX010048444.1:11363-25749 GCA_038048925.1 Garcialebias charrua | reverse complement strand
CCTGCAGACTTCAAGGACTACCCTGACACTACAGTCACACTACTTACTACTTGTAAGAAAATAAAATGTTCAAAACATTCTGACTTTTGTCTTCATTGATGTATTATCACCCAAAAAAAATGTGTACTGTATTTTGGTTTAAGACAGGCTTAGAGTCCAGTTTTAGCCATTTTATTAAAAAGAAATTTGATGATGATGTTACATTACTGTACAAAACGTATGAGTCAAGCTAAATGAGGCACAATATTTAAACACTGTTTAAATTATATTATTATTATTACATCTTCTGACTAACTCCCAGCTTCCTCGACTGCTTTTGGAGATTTAAAAACATGTAATCAGTCAGATTACAGTGCCTCAGTGGAACAACTTGTTTGTATTTGGTGTTTGGATCCAATCTCAGCTCCTCACTGCTTCCCTCATGTTTGAGCTGTAGCGGTGGTGTCTTCCCACGTCTCACAAACATCTAGGCTGGACCAGGGGTTCCCTCATCATCACCAACACCTGCCGTGTCCTGTGCAGTGAAAGAAAACATCTCTTATTAAGGCCTGCTACAAACAGTGATTTAACAGGTTTGACTTCAGCTCAACTTTTGTAAACAAACTTGAATTAAAATAACTTTTGTTTCTAAATCTGCTCTAAATCTCCTGCCTCCTTGTTTGAAACTGAACTGTCAGGTGGCTTTGACTCAAACAGTGGGGCTTCTGGTTCTCTTCCTCATGGACTGTAAACACTCAGCCCTAACTGACTTCTCCTGCCTCCTTGTTTGAAACTAACATTTGTGTTAATAAGAAAACATTGTACAGACAAAACACGTTTACTCAACAGATTAGCAAGGCTAACTATGTTAGCTGTGTTAGCCTACATGAGGCAGTTTGGTGAACTGAAAACAAATACCGACTTACCTTCATATTTATTTATGTAGTTGGACACAAAGCTTAAATCCTTTATCCTTCTTAGATGTGGGCGCTTTAGAGAAGGTCTGAATTATTCTGTAGACATTATTAACAGTGACTGTCGGCAAGTCCTGCAGAGATCTCGTGAAGAACGCCATCGCTAACACCGTGTTGACTGCAAACCGGAAGTGCGTCTTACGGGTTAAGAATGCGGAAATGCTGGAACGGAAGTCCGTGGCATATAGCCTATTCAGTTCAGTTTGTTTATGTTGTGCCAGTGCTCCACAAAAACCATCTCAAGACAATATACAAACTCTAACAGGTTCTAGTCAGTTTAAAGGTAGGGTCTGCGATATTTGAACACTCTGGGACTCTCTGGGACTTAGAAATATTTTCAGCGCAGAAAAGCATTCTGCTCCCTCCCCTCAGAGCCATATATGGCTCAGTCGGTGCTCTGCAGCTGAACTTGGGATCTGCTCCGCCCCCTGCTGCTCTCTGCTCAGAGCCGCTGCGATATTCTGTGTTTATGGTAATAAAACCTTCTAATAAAATAAAATAAAACCATGGAGCGCTAGTCCTACAACACAAAATCCAGCAGAAATCATCAGAGGTTCACGAAGCAACGTTTGGACATGATTTAATTCGCTCGTGATTTCCTCATGTCTGTCAGCGCAGGTTTGGAATGTCTGGAATGCTCCACCTCCTCCTGTCTCTGCGCTCCGAAGTTCTGTGTTTATATGATAATATAACTGTTTAAAAAATTTAATAAAACCATGAATCACTCATCCAACAACACAAAAACCAGAAGAAATCAGCAGAGGTTCACGAAGCAACGTTGGACATGTTTTAATTCGCTCGTGAGTCGTGACAAATCCATTTCCTCATTCCTGTCAGTGCAGGATGAAGCGATCACTTGGCTTTTGGCAAAAAAACTAAATAAAAGTCCAGCTCTGGGATAAAGAAGGGATATTTAATACATTTTGTGTCACATAAAAAACAGTCCTGCATCGCTTTGCAATCCTTTGAATGAGAACGAGCTGCGGCTGGGACAGGTGGGGGCGTGGGTTGGGGCGTGACAAACAACTCTGTTTTTATTGGCTGGTCAGTGTCCTGGTCACTCTTGTGTTTTCAGTGTTTTTATAAATGCTGATAGAGAAGCAAGGGGACTATAGTTTTTTTCAGAGATTACTTTGTCTAACATCAGTTTGTCAGTAGATAGTGACTGAGTGAAGAAATATGTTCAAAATATATTGTTTGAAAAGTTAGACTACATTACAATCTTACATACCCCACCTTTAAGACACGTGCAAATCCACTTCAATAATTCAAATGCAATCCGGTTACAACGTATTCTAATGCAGATTGATTCAGATTCTAATCCAACTATATACAGTCCATTCAAATCCAGTTCATACACAACAATGAGATTTAGTAAATATTAAATAATCAAAACCTATGTTAGGAAATCAGCTAATTCCACAGAATCTTCATGGACAGCAGTGGAAAGGAATGACTTCCTTTGACAAGATGTATTCTCCAGCAGAACCAGAACCAGAAAGGGTCTGCCTAAACTGGCTGAGTGTTGAGAGGACAGGAAAAATGCTCAAATGAAAAGAGAAGCACAAGGCCAGGTGTACTAGCAATATAAAAAAGGAAAACATTAATGACAGCAGTAATAGCAAAAACATGGCTCGAGAGTAAAACTAGAAAGGAAAGCAGAGCAGGTGATCAGTGTGCCCTCCAGCTGCCTGAGCGTAACTAAAGGGATGACTCAAAAATGTGCTTTGAAGTAAAAACAAAACACTTGAGTTTCATTTAGAGATTGGATTGGAAGATAAACTGTGTTTACCTGAAGGCATTTTACAAATACAGTTTAAAACTATTTTCACGATTTGTGCATCTTACTGTCCACAAAAGTAATTTTATGATTAGAGCTTTGTTTCTCATCAGTAACGTGTTTTAAATTGTGTCAATAAAAATTCTTAAAACTCAATAAAAAAATAAAACTCCATCAGTTCCTATTAGAAATATATTATTAGCAACCTGCTGATGTAGTCACACAGGAGGTTTATCTGGTCATTTTCTGTGGGGAGTCTAAGATTGCGCAAAGTCTCAATGATTTAATTTAACTTTTTTAATAATTTTAAAACTGGGTTTTGGTTTGAACCCGCTGTAACAATACTGTATACTGTAATACTACAAACTGTATTTGTGGGATCAATAGTATTTTTTGTAGTTTTTACTAAAGCTGAACACAAACGGACACAGTTTGGAAAGAGAAAAAAAAGAGAGCTGTGATAACTGAATTTGCATATGAATACAATAAATGTGCACTGTATACATTTAAGTCATTTAACGCATGATTTAAGTCATTTAATGCATGAAAGGATTCTTGCAGGCATGATTAAAAGTTACGTTTTACTAATCATGTCTAGTTATGTTCAAAAGTGACCATTTTCCCCCAAAGGCAATGAGAAAATAAGAATTAATAGAAGTAAAAAGAAAATATGTTGAAAGTAAAATCATTGTTAACCATTGTTAATCGTTGTTACCTTCTCACAAAGAAAATTATTTATTGAACAAAAGAATGAATATAAGAATGAATGAAATATATAAAACACACAAAGGAAGATATAAATAATTTACTTTACAACTGAATTAACGGAGGTTTGAAAATAAAATAAATAGCAATACAGTATATGAGTAAATTAAAGTAAAACAGATTTGATGCACCTGTGTGTAAAAGTGATGGTGAAAGGGTAAGACGACGATAACACGGAAGATTTAAGAGCTCTTAGAGTTTTATTTAGGGTCAAGACAGAAATGTGTATTAAAAAAAACAAGGTTTTTATGAGTGGTTATATCAGCAGAACTACAACAGAACAACAAGAAATATGTTTATTAGTGAGTCAACTTTCAAGGGGTTCATCAAACATACAGTCATTTTTATCCATTTTTATGACAATGAAAACCGATTCAAAAAGTAGATACAGGAAATGACAATGTTTTAAGTCATGGATGCTTTTAGACTGGCAGCTGTGGGCGCTAACTTAATTGAGAAACACATTATTTTTACGGCTTCTGAATGGAAACCACCAATTGTTATTCAAAGAAAGCAGTTTCAGTGGGAATTGGCTTAAACAAAAACTATAAAAGATGATCTTGAAAAAAAAATAATATATATATATATATATAAACGTCCAAGTTAGTAGTGGGGTTGAGCTTAACATTAATGCACAGGGATTTAGAAAGAACTATTAAAAGTGATGGAATGGAGACCTGTCCAGTGTGTCCCTCGCCTCTCACACTGTGATGGCTGGATATGAGCACAAGTAACCCCCGCGACCTGAAAAGGAAGAAGTGGGTGAGCAGAATAGATGGAAGGATCTCAAAAAAGAATTCTATGTCTGACAATTTTTTCAAATTACTAAACTGAATGGGCAACATGGAAACATACTGAGTTAAGGTTAATACAATCTTATTGTTTCATGGAACATTTTATGCTTGTAAAATTACTGTAACCAGCTTCTTAATTCAAACTAAGGCTCTAGATCAAATCTGACAGGAATACCCTGTAAACTGGCCACCAGATGTACCATTAAACTCTGTTAACTGGCCACCAGATTTACCATTTTGATATAGAACAGAAAAGATGCTGCCTAACCTCTTTATCTATAGAGATTTTGGCAGCGATTGTCAACACTGCATCAGCAAACCTGAATTTTATCTATAGCAAGGAAAAATGAAAGTTACTCCAAACAATTAGAATCTCCAGTTCAGCTACTGTATATCAGTGACAAGAACTTCAAGTCATATCTTTTCATTTTTACTGAGGCAAGAGAGAAAGTTACCACAATGCAATTACTTTTTGACCAAAAATGATATATTATGTACTGAACACATTTGTAAACAACAAGAAATTTCTGCTTAACTCATTTATTCGTGAAATAGTGCTTCAGTCGTAAATCTTCCCCAGGCTTTTATTTTCTATTGATCCCTGAAGTTGTTAAGTATTTTAATGCTTGGACAATTCCAACTGTAGACAAATGAACACAATTGATTTTATGAATTACACTAAGGTGTTTATCTTTATGAATTATTGGGATATCACATTGTTCAGCCTCCTCAGGAAGTTTTACTCAACAGTGGGAGGAGGGTCGTACTGATCATCAAAGTATTACTTCAAGGGAGGCGATGTATCTTCTATCTAGGTCATGGAACAGTGGTCCAGATCTTCACCCCATGAAGTTAGGGGACCATTACTGAGGGTATCATGGGAGTTAATCTGCTAGGTTGATCTTGAGAAGGTTTTTGGCACTATTCCTTAAGTAAATTTATGAGGTGTGTTGCAGGGACAGCACGGTGGCACAACTGGTAGAGCTGCTGCCTCTCAGCGAGAAGGTTGCCGGTTCAAATCCTGGTCCGGGGCCTTTCTGGGTGGAGTTTGCATGTTCTCCCCGTGCATGCGTGGGTTTCCTCCGGGTACTCCGGTTTCCTCCCACAGACCAAAAAACATGCTTGTTAGGCTGATTGGTGACTCTAAATTGACCCTAGGTGTGAGTGTGAGAGTGGATGGTTGTTTGGTGTGAGTGAGACAGGTCCCTCTTGTAAATGAGTCCCCGTGACTCAACGAGGCTAGCCTGTATAAATAAAGGTTGAATGAATGAAAAAGGGACATGGAGTGCCAGGATTGAGATATTCAATAACCAAAGCACAAGCCATGTACACATTCACAGCACAGATTTAAGCTCATTAAAGGTTCAGTATGTAATTTCTGGAACACGCTGGAACTTAGGAAAATTTTGAACAGAGACACTTTTCTGGTCCCTCCCCCTCAAAGCCATATATGGCTCTGAGAATTGCTCTTGCTCTTGCCCTTGCTCTGCTGAAATTCAAATTCAAGCTCTGTTTTTATTGGCTGATTCAAATTCAAGCTCTGTTTTTATTGGCTGGTTACAAACTCTGTTTTTATTGGCTGGTTACAAACTCTGTTTTTATTGGCTGGTTAACGGTGGGTCACTGTGGCTTTTTAGAAATGCTTTTAGAGAAGCAAGGGGACAATAGTTTTTTTCAGAGATTACTTGTCTAAAATCAGTATGTCAGGAGGTAGTGACAGAGTGAAGAAATATGTTAAAAATATATTGTTAGAAAAGTTACATACAGCTCCTTTAACTCAAGCTCAAGTAACTCAGTAACTTAGCATCTTTAATGACACTTTGCCACTGTCTCAACTATCACAAGCTCCGTACCAAACCACACCAATTAAGGGCCTACCAACCCCCACTCAGCCCAGTTTATGGGACCAGTTTTGTACGATACCTCGGTCCAAATTCAATCTAAGGAAATAGAAGTGATCATCAAACATGTCAACTTTGTGAACGACAACATGAAGTTCATCAGAGGAAGCTCATGACAACATGCTGCCAAATTTGTTGCACTTTGGAAAAATATTGAAATCTCAACATTGAGGTTACAGGAAGAAAAAAAGCAAACATACAGATCAGTACTTTTTGTTTGACGCTCATCATCCATTAGAAGATAAACTTACTGTCACTAAAATTTTACACCATCAGGCCGAACATGTCTCCATGAGGAAAGAAGGGAAGGAAACGTTCAGTGGTGGGCAACGCTAATCCAAAAATTAGTTCCGCTATATTTATAAAAGTCTATTCATCCTTGTATCTGATGAAACTGTTTTGTATTGTTCTTTTAAAATGAATGAATAAACATCAAATCAAAAATAAGTCTGTATCTCTGTGTTTATCATTGTCCTGGCATTGTCTCCTGTTGCCTCTGTCTCCTGAGTTCCTTGTGATTCCCTGAGTATGTAAGTTTGCTGCCCTGTCTATTTTATGTTCTTAATTTCTGTGGCCGTCGCGGACGCCATTTTGAAGAGTCCTAATGGTGAACTACTTTTTTTAAATCCAGCAGATTTGACCATTTCGTGAAACTCTCAAGCTCAGAAAAACTTGTGCTATAACGTCAGCTATGAAATATATTTTTTCTCAGCAAAGAAATAATTGTTTTACCGTGTTTTGTTGTAAAATCCTGGCTTCTTTGGCCGTCGCGGACGCCATTTTGAAGAGTGCTAATGTGGCGAACTTCTATTTTTAAATCCAGACGCGTCGCGTAGGCCCTGAGAAACATCCACAAGTTCACCCTCCATGTTAAAAAGTCTTCGTCTGACTCTTCGAAAACAAGCAATAAGGCTGCAGAGTAACACACTGGCTGCTAACTGCTATAGAGAGAGCACACACCAAGAGACTGAGGGGGACGCTTTTTTGTCACGGACCACATCCGGCGCTGCTCGTAAATACGTTATTTCGTTTTTACTGATAGATAATTAGTTATTAGCGGTACTGCATTTTAAATAAAAATAGCACAAATCCGCTTATGAATTATAAAACTTAGTCAATCCGCTTTAAAGCTAACAGATTATTTAGCTACGCTATAAGCGGATTAGCGCATTAGCGCTCCCTAGCGGTTGGAGACCCACCACTGGAAACGTTTCTCAAAACCTGTGGATATCCTAAATGGGCTTTTGTCAAATCAACAAAGAGAAAAAATAAAAATAAAACAAAATAAAAACATGATGTTGCTTGTGTATCTGAGAAAATCAGAAGGATTTTCTCCAAACACTACACTCTGGTGCATTTCAAACCTAGCAAGACTCTCAGAGTCTTTCCCATCTTAAGGACTAAACCTCCTAACCCAGACTTAGTCGTGTGGCAAATGCCGTTCAGTGCAGCTAGTAATGTGCAGACCTCTATAATGAAGAAGCTAAGCAGCCTCTCCACAGATCCATGACTTAACACAGGAAAGCCATATGCTTAATGCCAGGTTCCCATCAAAAGTGTTTCGCGCAGCCGAAGCAGCCGGTTTACATTCAAAGTCTATGTGGCCGCGCATCTTGGAGCGGCGCGGCGTGACGTGGCGCATCTTCAGCAGTTCAAGCAGCGCGGCAGTGAGTGGCAGCTGTTTTCCGCGCCCGCGGCGCGTCCAGGCAGTGACTGCCGGAGTTCAACTAAAGGAACTTTGACCTACTTCGGCTGCTCGCCGCGTCGCAGCAACCAATCGGGAGAGACTCTGCTATGTGATGACGCAACGACGACGGGACTTTTTTTGGACTTTTCAAACTTACCCAACAAGCCTCCATGAAGAAACCAGCCTCCGGTAAGAAACTTGGCATTTTTACAGTTGCCGCTGTCCGCTCGAGCGTACGATCACCCCAAACAAAAAAAAATGTTTTAATCTCAACAAAGACTTTCGGAGCTGCAGTTCGGCTCGTAGAAAACCCACTCAAGTAGTAACGGGGCTCACGAACAGCTGATCTTATCTGCCCGGTGTACAAGAAACAAAACAAACCCGACCGGAAAAGGAGCCAGACGCTCCTCCCACTGCGCGTCTGCAGACGCCTTCGATGTGAACAGACATCTGTTGACAGGCAGCAAACAGTGCGGTAGGAGCGTTTTTGCTGCGCGAAACACGTTTGGTGGGAACCTGGCATAAGACAAGACTCATCTGTGAGGATTACACTCTTCTAAGGACTAAAACGCTCCAAAACGCTGCTGCAAGGCTTTTAACAGGAACAAATAGAAGGTCTCACATCACACCGGTTTTATATGATCTACATTGGCTCCCTGTTGAATTTAGAATTCATTTTAAAATTTTGGTATTAACTTTTAGAGCGTTAAATGGACAGGCCCCCCAGTACATCACAGAAATGCTGATCCCCTATTCTCCAGCCCGCACCCTTTGGTCTTCAGCACTGAACCTTCTAAAAGGTCCCTAAGACTTGGTTTAAAACTCGGGGTGACCTTTCCTTTCAGGCCGTAGCCCCCCGCCTGTGGAATGCCCTGCCCCTGTCTCTTCGTGTGACCGCCTCTATTGATTCCTTTAAAGCCCAGCTTAAGACACTTTTATTCAGACAAGCTTTTAGATAAATGTTTTTATTTAGTGTTTTTATCAATTGTTCTTGTTTTTATCAGCTGTTCTTATTGTTTTGATTAGATGTTACTACAGTAATTCTTCTGTTTATTTTAATCTTTATTTATATGTTATAATAATAATAATAATCATTTTATTTAAAAGCGCCTTTCATGACACCCATATGTTGTACAGCACTTTGTGATTTTATCTGCGAAAAGTGCTATATAAATAAACTTTACTTACTTACTTACTAAAATATTCATATTCCTGACAGAGAAGACAAAATGGTTTGAGATGGGTGTAAAGGACGTCTTTGCATCAAACAACAACAACAACAACAACAACAACAACAACAACAACAACAACTTTAATTAGAGGATGTCTCCGATTTCAGTTTTCTAAAACTTACAATGGAACAACAAGCCTAAAACCCTGTCAATTTGCCTATAATTTACAACTCCAGGCTTTAAATCAAAACATTTCTCTTGTGAGCCAAGCAAAAGAGCTGTAAGACTCTTAAATTCCCCACTTCAGTCAGACATATGATACTCTATACTGATGATTATCCATGCTGCTGATTTTTTAATCCATAAGCTGCTATAATCATACACATCTGCTCACAACTGACTCATGTTCAGGCTGCTGTTTACTACACCTTTTTTATATTATTATTGCTAGTGTAGATCTTATATCCTTGTATACTGTTTATTTACTTTATATTGATGAAATTGGACCTTGAGAACACAATTTCATTCCACCACATGCAACACATGTGATGTGAATGAGAATAAAATCTCCTTGAACCTTCAACCAAACAGAAAATCTATCCTTTCTTTTGTACAATTTCCCAAAAAATAAGACGTATTTCGAACAAATAGTGCCAGAAAGACAGATTAAAGCAGTTTATTAAATGACTTATACAACTATACTGTTTAAAATGTTAGCTTTTTGCACCATTTATTTTTCTAAACTTACTTGTTCACCTTGTATAATTGCTTGGCAAGAGTCAATTATGCAACGCTTGAGTGCTGAAACTAACGGAGTTGCTGCAGGAAATGGATTTAATGAGAACGTGTGACCCAGCCTTGTAGTAGAAGCTCAATACTGTAATCAGACAGGAGAGGCAAAAAGCTCTACAAACCTACAGTCGCTCAGTGACGTTTGCTTTTTGTTATTGATTGTTGACACAAATTTGATCCAGTGTTAATATGAAATACTGTATATTGATTCGCTGAGTTTCAAATTATGACATAATACATAAGGAAAATGTGTGTAATTTGGGCATTTTAGGCCCCTGAAGGTCATTGCACTTGAAGCTGCCACTATGCTTGCTAACAGCTGTATTTAATCATTAAGCTGAAAGCTCTATTGCCTTTTGCTCATTAATCGACCAACACAACTAAATGTAAATAGTTTTAAGCTGAGAGAGCAGACCACCCAATCTATTCCCTGGCTGTTTTACGTCTGCTTGTTCTCTCCCAAAAACTTTTGAACAGTTGTGCCCCAAGGTGACAGGCACACCACCATTATTTGCCCTACCACTATGCGAATCAGCAACTGGCTACAAAGGTCAGCAAGCTGTGTCGTCTGCTTTTCAGTCTGCAGACACTTGCTCTTTTCTCTGCCCGACGGTGCCGCGTGGACACGCTGCACTACTGGAGAAATCCAATACCCCCCACAGCTGCTGCAACCAGAAACATCACGGCCAGAATCACTGCAGACCCTCAGCGTGTTCATAGAAATAACCAATAAACTTAATTAATTAACAGTTACAGCCTAATGAGATCTTTGTACACTGAGTGTTTAAGCAAACCTATAGAGGATAAAATCTGCTCACTTGGCTTTTAGCTCACATTGCCAGAAGTGTGCCCTGTTAAAAATACTGTATAGTATACTTTATGTCATAAACTGGATGCGACAAAACAAAAGATTTATTTTAATCATTTTGTTCAGAAAGATTTATTATTATTTTTATTTTAAACTATTTAAAATCTCTTAATTTGTTTCTTTCAGGGAGATAAATAAAGACAAGCTCAAAAACATTGTTGCCTAGTTATCCAAATACTGTATAACTTAAGATGGATGAAGGTGAAGTGAAAACATGTCAACACACATTTTATAAACCATCAGTTCTATATACTAACCTTTCATAAATACATTTTTACATAGTGTGCCTAACATTAAATTTAGAGGTTTTGTTAACAGTGCTTCAGCTTTTTCTAAATGCTGATAATTTTTTTGAACAAATGTTTTGCACTTAAAATGGACTGAAACTGGATTTAAAATAACCAAAAAGCATCATGTAAATTAAACAATAGCTACTTTAAGTGGCCAGGAAAAAAAAAAGGGCAGCCATTAGCACAAGGTTTTTGTGGTTTATTTTTAACTGTTTTTGTTGTCAACTGTTTGTGATTAAATGTTTTATGACGGAAACTGGGCTCTAGTTTTAGCTAAGATTTTTGTCTTTAGAAAAACACTTACAGAGCGGCTAAAGTGTTTCTAAGTTTCTGTAAATATGTACTTTGACTAGAAGTAATACACTTTTATCTGACTACAATGTGAAATCTGCTGGTGAAGATTCTCAGTCGTCCAGGACATGATAAATCAAAAAAGGCGTTCAATACAAGATCAACTGGACTTTATTTGTAACCGAAGACGTTTCGCTCATCATCCGATGAGCTTTCTCAATTCAATGGAGACTGTGAGAGGGAGAAAGAAGTTATAAGCAAGCTGGGCCACTGATACACACCAAACTAGGTAAATTGGAAGCTAACACACACACATACTTGGGATAACACGTGCCTGTGACCCATTCAAAGTTCAGTGTGTGAAAGCAGAGCTTACAGAAAACACACACACATCCTACTGTATGTAAATTGACAAAAAAACACACTTCACACATTGATACCAGGGACCTGTCAAAGTCTTTGTTAGTCTAATTCACAAGTGAGATGTGAAATGTGAAATCTGCTTTTTTAATTATTTTTTTACTAAACAAATAATTTCTGTTTGAAAAAAAAAAACCCACATCTGATTAAGTCACATTTTATGAAACGGTATGTTTATATCTGTATGATATGATTGTTAAAGTTTTTTTTAGTTGTAAGAATGAAAACTAACGGTAAATGTCAAGTTAAGAGATAAGAAAAGTGGAATGTGACAAGTATGGAGGTATTCAAACATAATTGTCTAAATTAAACATATGGCTCAGCTCTTAATCAAATATGTACAATGTCACCAGTTTACCCTGATGCATGCTCAATAAACTAAATAAAAATAAAGTCACCAGTTTAGTTTTAGTTTTTGTCTTTTTCTTAAAAAACAATGAAATTTGCTCTTTCTAGGAGGTAACACTCAGATACATGTATCATCTACAAGCTCTGAGGTAATTTAGATTTGTATAATAGATGATCCATATTTATAGGCTTTTTATTTTTAATAAATAGTTGGGCAAATGAACTCAAAGCCCAGTCCGTCTTTTTGCTTTCTCTGGCTGTTCTCAAAGCACAGATGAAGCCCACTTGTTTTCTGCACAAATGTGAGATTTCAGAAGTGAGTGAAGCAAGCAGTGCGGAACCAACATGGGCATGGAGCAGAACTCAGCTGCACTGATGGAGTGTAACACGATAAACGTGTGACAGATGTCCTCTTTGTCTTGTTTTTGATACATGACAGAATACCTCAGTTTAGGGATACACTTTGTAGTTATCAAATCTTTTAAAGAAAAAGTCAGTTGTCTTTTGGAAGTCCTTTGTTCTTCAAACCATCAGACTGTTTAACTACTCCCCATAAAAATAGAGCCGTGTAAATCTGCGGCAGCCCTGACACTTGTGTATGTATGTACAGTATACTGTATGCACCCGGGAAGAAATTAGGGACTGGGTGTCTTGCTCAGAGGCACCACATGTGGGAATGGCTGGGGATCGAACCTGGGGCTTTCGGGTCCCGGGCTGGCTGCCCTGCCTCTGCCCCCATCTCAGCCCCCATGTATATACATGTACAGTACTGTATATGCATACAGTATGTATATTTCAATATGGAGTATTTAATATTTCAATGGGGAGTGGTGGCGCAGAGGTTAAGAAGGTGCGCTTGTGATCGGAAGGTCGCCGGTTCAAGCCCCGGTACCGACAACATCAAAGATGTGGGTGGGATAAGTGAAGCGGTCACACTTGTCTCCACCCTCATCTGCCCCACTCTGGGCCCTTGAGCAAGGCCCTTAACCCACACCATCTGCTCCCCCGGGAACCCTAGATATCAGCTCTCTGCTCCACACAGAGGGCTGTGGTTGCTCGGTGGTCTGTGGTTGTGTCAGGAAGGGCATCCGGCGTAAAAACTGCCAAATCTTCGTGCGACCAGTTCGCTGTGGCGACCCCTAACGCAGGGAAAAAAGCCGAAAGAAGAAAAAAATAAATAAAAAATGTATATTTCAATGTGTATGTACACGTACATACATACATATACTGCATATATATATATATATATATATACATATATATATATATATACAGGTAGTCCCCGATTTACGAGCGAGATCCGTTACAACGAGGCGCTCGTAAACCGGAAATCTCGTAATTTGGAACGGCCGCCATTTCTCTCGTAAATCCGGAATTTCGCTCGTAAATTGGAACGGTTTTCGCTAGCGCGACTAAAAACACTCTATTTTCATCCAAAAACTGCTTATGAGTGCATAAAAATGATCGGAAACGTGTGTCCATATGCTTAACTAACTAACTGTGGTGAAAAAACACATGAAAACTCAGTATTTTTTTCGTTTTTTCCAAAAATTCGCAGCTCGTAAGTCTGGAACCTCGCAGATCAGAGCGCTCGTAAATCGGGGACTACCTGTATATATATATATTAGGGCTGTGCGATATGACGATATATATTGTGGGGATGATAGAAATGTGTCTATCGTGCTACTTTCCTTCTATCGTCTCTATCGTGATAAATAAGAATAAAAAAACAACAGTCGCAAAGAAGCTTCATATTGTGGTTTTGCGAGATGACGGCGCGGCTTTATGTTTGACGCACGCGCGGGTTTGCGACACATGCTTTACGTTGTTAAACTCGAGAGCAACAGAGCCGCAGGCGCATGAAGCCGGTGTCTCAACAAGGAGAAAACAGCTGCACAGGCAGCCCAAGAAGAATAACTTTTACCAAAAAGAGGGGGAAGCTCACCTTGTTAGCTTCCATTATTTCGCTCCGCTGAAACTCGGAGACAAAATGGGTCCAGAGGACACGAACTCCAACCGAGTCCGAACTCGGGTCCAGTTAACCAATACAAAACAGACCAGAGACACAACAGAACCGGAATCAAACGCAACGTTTTCTCTTTTCTGTTTCTTGCTTTGTTTACTCAAACTTCAGAGCGGATTTCTTCTTCGTGAGTTTCATTAGCAGCTGTTGTTTTACCGCCACCTGCAGGAAAAATTTGGACCAAAGTAGAAAAGGAGTTGTTTGTTTGTTTATTCATTTTATAATATGAAATACAACAATTAACGTATTCATAATAGAAAAAAAAGAAAGGTAGCAGATGAAGAATAAATCTTATTAAATCT
>JBBPBX010048444.1:0-10935 GCA_038048925.1 Garcialebias charrua | reverse complement strand
TATCTATCTATCTATCCATCTATCTATCTATCTATCTATCTATCTATCTATCTATCTATCTATCTATCTATCTATCTATCTATCTATCTATCTATCTATCTATCTATCTATCTATCTATCTATCTATCTATCTATCTATCTAAACCAAAAACAGTTTGCTGTCATCATCAATGTACCATCAATTTCAAATCTGTTTGTTAAAGTTTAATATGCTACCAGGTGGTTCCACAGACCACGTCATCACTTCTTCTTGATATTGAGTCATAAAGTTGGCTTACCTTTTCACCAGACCATTTCAGCTCTGTTACTACATCGCTTTGTGGCACAATGCAGCGGGTTAGATTTGAAACCCCTTTGTGGTCTCATCCATTCTGAAATCACATGGCTAGAAGGCGTCTTAACCACGGCTTGAAGTTTTACGTGAAAGGGCTCTATTTTTGCATGTGTGTATATCTGTGTGTTCGCGAGTGTTTGTGATTTTGTTTTTCTACAATATTGGGGTCTAAAAATAGCTAATCCACCATGTAGAGTCCAACTAACCAACAAGGATTTTAAAGATTTTACTTTGGTTCAAGCATTGGTCTTCTGGCAGAAAATAAAGCTCAGTAATCTTCAGGCTGATTTCAAGTTTTTTGTTGGAAGGGTTCAAGTAAAAGTGTAGATGGAGAATTAACAACGTCCATAATGAAAATCCATGTTGTTGTTATGTTTCTTTTGTCTGCACGCGTATGTAGAGGACGCCATGATCAATGAACTCTCGGTAAACAATTGGCAATTGTTTTGATGCCTGTCTTGTTGCAACCTGAGTTTAAATTTTCAGCCTCAGGACTACAAGAATGTGGCACTGACACAAAGATAACACAGCTTTAATAGTGGGAATCACAAAAGTAGAAAAACAAGGATACATGTGTATGTGTTTGAGTGTTTGTCATTATCCGGACTGGTCAGCACTATATTACAGAGTGTAAGCTATCTGTGAGAAATGAAGCATTGAACACTGATAACTCCCCCACATAAAAACAGTTTTACAAGATAGAGGAAGAGCAGCTGCTACAACCCACTGCACTTGATTACAGCACATAGAAAACTTTGCTGCTCAAGGTTGCGCATGCGTATATGATCTCATACCATACACATATTGTACTCCATTTGCAGCTGAGCCTTATTTCAAACATGGACTTGGCATTGAACAATTTTCTTACAATATGTTTGAGATAACAAAATTTCAAATAAAGTAGAGGTACATGGACAAAATATTTTTGGTGCCTCATGCCTTATGTAAGAGCAAGTTGGGCAAAATAATTAATGTGGATTGATCATTTTAGTTTAAGTAACAGTCATTTTGGTTAAGAAATGCTATGAGTAGATTGTGTCATTCACATCCAAGTTTTTTTTCCTTTTTTATGTCTTTTTTGGTTGCAAGAAGGGTGTGGGGGTGAGGTTAGAGGCCTGGCAGTCATTATGTACAACACATTGCTTTGAGGTCATCATAATCTCAATACATGTACATTTTGCAGAGCATTAGTTGAATTAAAAATATATTTGTGGAATTTTTAAAGTAACATTTACCTTTAGGAAACCTATGAATTATAATTATAAGATAAAAAAGATCCAAATCTGTCTTACTTCTTGTACAGTACTCCCATCCATCCATCCATCCATCCATCCATCCATCCATCCATCCATCCATCCATCCATCCATCCATCCATCCATCCATCCATCCATCCATCCATCCATTCATCCATCCATCCATCCATCCATCCATCCACTCTACCTACTTCTTCCTTTTCGGGTTGCAGAGGTCACTGGTACCCATGTCCAGCAGTCAGTGTGCGAGAGGCGGGGAACACCCTGGACAGGTCTCCAGTCCATCACAGGGACACATAGCGATAAACGAGACAAACAGCCATTCACTCTCTCACTCACACTTAGGAACAATTTAGAGTCACCAATCAGTCTAACATGCATGTTTTTGATCTGTGGGAGGAAACTGGAGTACCCGGATAAAACCCACACACAAAGAGAACATGCAAACTCCACCCAGAAGTGCCCCTGGCCAGGATTCAATCTGGCGATGGAGCCAAAGCAGGCTACAGTGGGAATGAGTGAGCAATAAAGTATGCATGGCCTAAAATACAGTTTTGCAAGCTTGAAACACTATTAAAAAAAAGCTGGGATTTTCAAAAACTGTTGGCACAAACAGCAGCCAGATGGGTGGCTGGTTGTAAATATGGTACACAAACTCCAGTAACTGTAACAGAAAATGTTACAATTTTCTTGAAATGTTAAGACATCAACTAGTTTTAAACAGTAAGATATGGGCAGTACCTGTTTGACTTCACCTGCGTGCTCCCTGCTTATTTCTACACACAGAAACGGGACTTGTTGCTGTTTAAAGCATGTTGGAGAGAGCACACCAAAAAAATACTGTTTTACCATGAGAACAACAAATGAACTCCTCAAAATATGCTTTGTCATCTGATCCAAAATTTGTTTTATTTTTATGCAGGGAGGTATGCTTAGTAAAAAAAAACTGATTTTCAAGCCATGCTCTTTATTTG
Organism: Garcialebias charrua; assembly: GCA_038048925.1. Taxonomy (NCBI): domain Eukaryota; kingdom Metazoa; phylum Chordata; class Actinopteri; order Cyprinodontiformes; family Rivulidae; genus Garcialebias; species Garcialebias charrua. The sequence continues at coordinate 8,373 of JBBPBX010048444.1, read as the reverse complement.
TCTGAAACATCTAATACTGATGTATACTGGTGTTTGCTAAATATAACATATTTAAAATGTTTCTGTCTGGGCCCATGACAAAATTAATAAATGTTTTGTGATATTATTTCAGTGTACTAGTCTGGGACTGGAAAGTGGCTTCAGAATGATCACAACTATTGGATGAAGTTTAGTAAAGTTTTACATGCTTAAAAACAAACAGTTGGAAAATATATATCCATCCATCCATCCATCCATCCATCCATCCATCCATCCATCCATCCGTCCGTCCGTCCATCCGTCCGTCCGTCCGTCCGTCCGTCCGTCCATCATCTGCCTCTTGTTCTGAAGTCAGGTCTTGGGGGCAGCAGCTTGAGAAGGGATGTCCAGACACCTCTTTCCACATCCACCTCTTCCAGCTCTTCTGGGAGGACCCCAAGACGTCCCTAGGCCAACTGAGAGACATAAGCCCCTTTCATAAGTCAAATCCACGCAATTGCCACACAGACCAGTCCGGCTTTAATCCTCCCCGGGTCATTCATAAAACAAAGTTGAATCCGGCCACGGCCCGCCCTCAATGGAGCATTCACAAAACGATTTGCGGGTTGAAAAGAGGCGTGGTGAAAATGCAGCTCAGAGGACGTGGTGCCTGCGTGTTTAAAGTGGGACCGCAGAGGTGTCTGTAAACAAACATGGTGACGCTAGCGAATCATCGTTGTGCTTAACCGAATGATTTTTTTGTTTCGTTTTTTTGCTCTCGCATCAGTACAGCAATCCGCTCCAGAAGGGCCCCATCCTTCACTGTACCGGTAAGTCCATTATTAATTTCCTCCTCTGCGCGCAGAGACAGGAGTACACGGGTCTCGGCATCACCCCAATTAGCCATTTCCGTGATGATCAATAAGAAAAGAAAAAGATTCGGCAAAGAATAGAGAGTGATGCGCAAGCAAAATACATGTACAAATGTCATGTTCTTGTTTACACATTTAAATAGAGCGCGACAGTGGGCGCCGGGAGAGTACGTGGGAGAGTACGTCAGAACCTTCAGTTTATTTTATAGATACAGTATACTTTTTATACTTTTTATACTACTATGCAAAAACTCAGGACAGTGTTACACTTTTACTATTTTATGCTTATGTTTATTAAATGTTTTAGTGTTTAGATGGTTACTGTTGCACCGAGGGACTGAGAGAAACGCAATTTCAATCCTGTGTATGTCCTGTACATATTGCAGTTCTGACAATAAAGTTGACTTTGACTTATTCAAATCAGTTTGAAGCCGCAGACACGGGCACACCTTTCACAAGTCGACAGATCCGGGCCTGATACTACCTCTGCTCGCGGATCAGGGGCACATCAGAGGCAAGTAAAATTTACTCGCCAATCCGCCTTCGTGTTTTTTCTGAATGCTCGTTGGAGGACTGAACACGTATCAGGCCCAGACTGAGCTGCCTTATGAAAGGGGCTACAGTCTCCAGTGTGTCCTGGGTCTTCCCTGGGGTCTCCTCCCAGTCGCACAAGTCCAAAGCACCTCCATAGGGAGATGCCCATTTGGCAAATAATACTTAACAAAATGAGTCAATATACTGTATATCTTAGTTCAAAAACAATTAAAATAATTACACTTACTTTTATTTATTTTTTGCTCTTTTGGGGGAATGCTCTGCAGTTTTTTTAAATACAACAATGCAAAGCTTATTGACTGCCATTAGATTAAGTCAGATTTTATACATGCATTATACTGTACACAGAATTAGGGCTGGTTTATGCTTTACAATACAAAAGTCATCCAGTCACGGAGGTGGTTGTGAGACAGTCTTTTTTTCACGGACATTATTTACTCAAAAATAAACTGCAGGGGAGAAGTCCTGGTAAACCATCCCACTGCAGCATACATCACCCTCAATCAGAAACTACATAGTGACAGCATGTTTGGCAAAATATATATTTTTTCTATTCAGTTGATGATAGAGGAGAAAGATCTGGTTTTTGTGTTGTTAACTGAAAAGAAGGGCTATTTTGTAAATCATCTAAAAGAGCCTGCCGCCATTTCTGACAGATGGTGTGGGAACCTATTTCGACAATGTCCAGCCCAGGAGTACACCCTCACNGCGGATCAGGGGCACATCAGAGGCAAGTAAAATTTACTCGCCAATCCGCCTTCGTGTTTTTTCTGAATGCTCGTTGGAGGACTGAACACGTATCAGGCCCAGACTGAGCTGCCTTATGAAAGGGGCTACAGTCTCCAGTGTGTCCTGGGTCTTCCCTGGGGTCTCCTCCCAGTCGCACAAGTCCAAAGCACCTCCATAGGGAGATGCCCATTTGGCAAATAATACTTAACAAAATGAGTCAATATACTGTATATCTTAGTTCAAAAACAATTAAAATAATTACACTTACTTTTATTTATTTTTTGCTCTTTTGGGGGAATGCTCTGCAGTTTTTTTAAATACAACAATGCAAAGCTTATTGACTGCCATTAGATTAAGTCAGATTTTATACATGCATTATACTGTACACAGAATTAGGGCTGGTTTATGCTTTACAATACAAAAGTCATCCAGTCACGGAGGTGGTTGTGAGACAGTCTTTTTTTCACGGACATTATTTACTCAAAAATAAACTGCAGGGGAGAAGTCCTGGTAAACCATCCCACTGCAGCATTTTACTCAAAAATAAACTGCAGGGGAGAAGTCCTGGTAAACCATCCCACTGCAGCATACATCACCCTCAATCAGAAACTACATAGTGACAGCATGTTTGGCAAAATATATATTTTTTCTATTCAGTTGATGATAGAGGAGAAAGATCTGGTTTTTGTGTTGTTAACTGAAAAGAAGGGCTATTTTGTAAATCATCTAAAAGAGCCTGCCGCCATTTCTGACAGATGGTGTGGGAACCTATTTCGACAATGTCCAGCCCAGGAGTACACCCTCACAGTCAGCACAGCCCCAAAGAGCCATCTGTGCCTTTGTGTAGAAATTATGCTATTTCTTTTCACAAGTTCTTTGACTATCTTTATACCGGTACATTTTGCAATGCAATGTCAATAAAGATATTCTGATTCTGATTTTATTAAACCATCTTGGTTAGTTTTGCTGGGACAGCTGTAAAGATGGCTGTGTTACAGTATATTGCAACTCTCACAGAAAAAAAAAAAACACAGAGTCCGAGCCGACAGCATGGAGGATTTTCCACGGTGACCGGCAGAGCTCGGAGCTGGGGAGATGATGCCCTAAGTGGGCTCTGAAGCTCCAGGGGAGACTGGCGGAGCTCCACCTCGCTCGCTCTGAATTTTGTCATCGGCCAAGCACAAACAACGCCTACACTTCAGCATTAGAACACGGTGTTGTCATTATCATTTTTAAAATCTTAAACATAGATCCAGCCGCTGCTCTGAGTTCCGAGTAATTGCAAATGGTGGATCGGTAAAAAGTTTTAGAGAGACCCAGTGACTCCTTCCCCTGATCAATCAGTGACCGACAGTGTTCTGACGTCATGTTTTTGTGTCAGCTCGACTCGCTTGGACCCCTTGACAATAAGGGACAAAATAAGGGGGCGAATCTGCTACAAAGTACTAGGGGAAAAAAACTAAAAACCATGCTGAACCAAGAATACTTGACCTGCGTCGTCAAAGTGGAAAAGGGGCATAGGGTTTACCCAGATAGGACTGCGGTTGGCCCCGCTTAGGCTGGGTGCACAGGAGATTTGTCCAGACTACTCACAGTCCACATCCACAAGACACCCTCGTCTCACCTGATACTTGCTCTACTCTACCTGTTTTGTGTTTGTAATTATTTCTATCTGTAACGTGTTTCTTTGTCTTTCTTCCAATAGAAAGTACACCTGGACCTGCCATTCTGTGTTTGTCTATTTCTCCTTCCTGTCCTCTCAACCCCAGCTGGTCGAAGCAGGTGGCAGCTTATACTTATCCTTTCTGCTGGAGGTTTCTTTCTGTTAAAATTGAGTTTGGTCACCGGGGCCCAACTCTGGAGCCAGGCCTGGAGGAGGGGCACGTTGGCGAGCGCCTGGTGGCCGGGCTTTCACCCATGGAGCTCGGCCGGGCACAGCCCGAAGAGGAGACGTGGGTCCCCCTTCCCATAGGCTCACCACCTGTGGGAGGGGCCAAAGGGGTCGGGTGCATTGTGGAATGGGTGGTGGCCGAGGGCGGGGACCCTGGCGGTCTGATCCTCGGCTACAGAAGCTGGCCATTGGGACATGGAATGTCACCTCTCTGGTGGGGAAGGAGCCTGAGCTAGTGTGTGAGGTTGAGAGGTTCCGGCTAGAAATAGTCGGACTCACCTCAACGCATGGCTCTGGCTCTGGAACCAGTTTCCTTGAGAGGGGTTGGACACTCTTCCACTCTGGAGTTGCCCCTGGTGAGAGGCGCCGAGCAGGAGTGGGCATACTTGTTGCCCCCCATCTTGGTGCCTGTACGTTGGGGTTCACCCCGGTGAACGAGAGGGTAGCCTCCCTTCGCCTACGTGTGGGGGGACGGGCTCTGACTGTTGTTTGTGCCTATGCGCCGAACGGCAGCGCAGATTACCCACCCTTTTTGGAGTCCTTGGAGGGGGTATTGGAGGGTGCGCCTCCTGGGGACTCCCTTGTTCTGCTGGGGGACTTCAACGCTCACGTGGGCAATGACAGTGAGACCTGGAGGGGTGTGGTTGGGAGGAACGGCCCCCCTGATCTGAACCCGAGTGGTGTTCTGTTGTTGGACTTCTGTGCTCGTCATGGATTGTCCATAACAAACACCATGTTCAGGCATAAGGGTGTCCATATGTGCTCTTGGCACCAGGACACCCTAGGTCGTAGTTCAATGATCGACTTTGTTGTCGTCTCATCTGATCTGCGGCCGCATGTCCTGGACACTCGGGTGAAGAGAGGGGCGGAGCTGTCCACTGACCACTACCTGGTGGTGAGTTGGCTCCGATGGTGGGGGAGGATGCCGGTCAGACCTGGCAGACCCAAACGTATTGTGAGGGTCTGCTGGGAACGTCTGGCAGAGTCTCCCGTAAGACGGAGCTTTAACTCCCACCTCCGGGAGAGCTTTGAACACGTTCCGAGGGAGGCGGGGGACATTGAGCCCGAGTGGGCCATGTTTCGCGCCTCTATTGTCGAGGCAGCTTATCGGAGTTGTGGCCGCAAGGTTGTTGGTGCCTGTCGTGGTGGCAACCCTCGAACCCGGTGGTGGACACCGGCGGTGAGGGATGCTGTCAAGCTGAAGAAGGAGTCCTATTGGGCCTTTTTGGCCTGTGGGACCCCGGAAGCAGCAGATAGGTACCGGCAGTCCAAGCGGCATGCGGCTCGGGTGGTTGCTGAGGCAAAAACTCGGGCGTGGGAGGAGTTCGGAGAGGCCATGGAGAATGACTTCCGTACGGCTTCGAGGCGATTCTGGTCCACCATCCGGCGTCTCAGGGGGGGAAAGCGGTACGCGACCAACACCATTTATGGTGGGGATGGCGTGCTGTTGACCTCAACTCGGGATGTTGTGAGTCGGTGGGCGGAATACTTCGAAGACCTCCTCAATCCTACTGGCACGTCTTCCACTGAGGAAGCGGAGCCTGGGGACTTTGGATCGGGCTCTCCAATCTCTGGTGCGGAGGTCGCCGAGGTGGTTAAAAAGCTCCGCGGTGGCAAGGCTCCGGGGGTGGATGAGATTCGTCCTGAGTTCCTTAGGGCTCTGGATGTTGTGGGGTTGTGTTGGCTTACGCGACTCTGCAATATCGCGTGGACATCGGGGGCAGTTCCCTTGGATTGGCAGACTGGGGTGGTGGTTCCCCTATTCAAAAAGGGGGACCGTAGGGTGTGTTCCAACTATAGAGGGATCACACTCTTAAGCCTCCCTGGTAAGGTCTATTCAGGGGTTCTGGAGAGGAGGGTCCGTCGGATAGTCGAACCTCGGATTCAGGAGGAGCAGTGTGGTTTTCGTCCTGGTCGTGGAACACTAGACCAGCTCTACACCCTCAACAGGGTCCTGGAGGGTGCGTGGGAGTTTGCCCAACCAGTTTACATGTGCTTTGTAGACTTGGAAAAGGCATTCGACCGCGTCCCTCGGGGGGTTCTGTGGCGGGTACTCCGGGAGTATGGGGTACCAGGCCCATTGATATGGGCTGTTAGGTCCCTGTACGACCGGTGTCAGAGCTTGGTCCGCATTGCCGGCAGTAAGTCAGGCTCGTTTCCGGTGAGAGTTGGACTCCGCCAAGGTTGCCCTTTGTCACCGATTCTGTTTATAACTTTTATGGACAGAATTTCTAGGCGCAGCCAAGGTGTTGAGAGGATCCGTTTTGGTGGCCTTAGAATCGCTTCTCTGTTTTTTGCAGATGATGTGGTCCTATTGGCTTCATCAGCTCGTGATCTACAGCTTTCACTGGAGCGGTTTGCAGCTGAATGCGATGCGGCCGGGATGAGGATCAGTTCCTCCAAATCCGAGGCCATGGTCTTGAGCCGGAAAAGGGTAGCGTGCCCTCTCCGGGTCGGGGAGGAGGTCCTGCCCCAAGTGGAGGAGTTTAAGTATCTCGGGATCTTGTTCACGAATGAGGGAAAACTGGAGCGTGAGATCGATAGGCGGATAGGTGCAGCGTCCGCAGTGAAGCGGGCGCTGTACCGGTCTGTCGTGGTGAAGAGAGAGCTGAGTCAAAAGGCAAAGCTCTCAATTTACCGATCGATCTACGTTCCCACCCTCATCTATGGTCATGAGCTTTGGGTTATGACCGAAAGAACAAGATCTCGGATACAAGCGGCTGAAATGAGTTTTCTCCGCAGGGTGGCTGGACTCTCCCTTAGAGATAGGGTGAGAAGCTCAGTCATCCGGGAGGGACTCGGAGTAGAGCCGCTGCTTCTCCACATCGAGAGGAGCCAGTTGAGGTGGCTCGGGCATCTGGTTAGGATGCCTCCTGGACGCCTCCCTGGTGAGGTGTTCCGGGCATGTCCCACCGGGAGGAGACCCAGAGGAAGACCCAGGATACGCTGGAGGGACTATGTTTCTCGGCTGGCCTGGGAACGCCTTGGGATTCCCCCAGAGGAGCTGCTCCAAGTGGCTGGGGAGAGGGAAGTCTGGGCCTCCCTACTTAGGCTGCTACCCCCGCGACCCGACCCCGGATAAGCGGAAGAAAATGGATGGATGGATGGATTTCCTCTATAATGTAAACATTATACATGTGTCTCAAACTATTAAATCAACCAACATTGAATACACTCAGACATTAAATGAAGAAAGTAAAGCTGAATGGCTACACCTCTGCTCAACCAAAAGAAAAACATTTTTATTGCAAATTGAAATTCTTCTGAAGGACAGAGGAACACAATGTGCACTCAATCGAAATTAAAGCTTATATTTATTCACATATGAATGCAATGAATTACATATAATTCAGTCATACATTCTGTGTCTGGAAGGTTAAATTAGCATAAAAACGACATAGTTGTTCAAGCAGACGTTCATGGGCCCATCAGTACTGAAGTGCTTCTATTAATCTCTTAACTGGGATGCGCTAGTGCTTTTCAGTGGCTGTTATATCCATCCATCCATCCATCTTCTTCCGCTTATCCGGGGTCGGGTCGCGGGGGTAGCAGCCTAAGTAGGGAGGCCCAGACTTCCCTCTCCCCAGCCACTTGGAGCAGCTCCTCTGGGGGAATCCCAAGGCGTTCCCAGGCCAGCCGAGAAACATAGTCCCTCCAGCGCGTCCTGGGTCTTCCTCTGGGTCTCCTCCCGGTGGGACATGCCCGGAACACCTCACCAGGGAGGCGTCCAGGAGGCATCCTAACCAGATGCCCGAGCCACCTCAACTGGCTCCTCTCGATGTGGAGAAGCAGCGGCTCTACTCCGAGTCCCTCCCGGATGACTGAGCTTCTCACCCTATCTCTAAGGGAGAGTCCAGACACCCTGCGGAGAAAACTCATTTCAGCCGCTTGTATCCGAGATCTTGTTCTTTCGGTCATAACCCAAAGCTCATGACCATAGATGAGGGTGGGAACGTAGATCGATCGGTAAATTGAGAGCTTTGCCTTTTGACTCAGCTCTCTCTTCACCACGACAGACCGGTACAGCGCCCGCTTCACTGCGGACGCTGCACCTATCCGCCTATCATTATGTGTATACATTTTTTGGCCTTGCATACTTTAAACTAGTTTGTGAGGTGCTTATAAAAATCTTTTTTTTTTTTTTTTAGGCATTAGGTATTTAGGCACATAAATAATTGAAGTAGGCCTATCCATGTATAAAAATGGGTGAAATATATAATGTTTTCAATATATTATTTTGAACTATTAACATTTTTCCTCTTCTTGTTTACCTGTTGACTATCTTGAATTGAATCTTGAATTGGTCTTGGACTGATTGAAGATTTAATTTAGGATTAGGTAGGGATATCGCAGCGGTCAGTTTTGCTG
>JBBPBX010048443.1:8815-25750 GCA_038048925.1 Garcialebias charrua | reverse complement strand
TTTGATGATGGATAGATGGATGTTTGATGGATGGATGTTTGATGGATGGATGGGTGGATGGATGGATAAAGCGTGGACCTCAGTCAGTAAAGAATCCATCTGTCTGGTTCAGGAAGGCAGGATGTTTGATGGATGGATAGATGGATGGATGTGTGGATGTTTGATAGATGGATGGATGTATGGATGGATGGATAAAGCGTGGACCTCAGTCAGTAAAGAATCCATATGTCTGTTTTCAGGAAGGCAGGATGTTTGATGATGGATGGATGATGTTTGATGGATGGATGCATGGATGGATGGATGTGTGGATGTTTGATGGATGGATGGATGAATGGATGGATAAAGCATGGACCTCAGTCAGTAAAGAATCCATCTGTCTGGGTTCAGCAAGGCAGGATGTTTGATGGATGGATGGATGTTTGATGGATGGATAGATGTTTGATGGATGGATGGATGGATGTTTGATGGATGTTTGAGATGTTTGATGGATAGATGGATGGATGGATGTTTGATGCATGGATGTATGGATGGATGGATGTTTGATGGATGGATGGATGGATGGATAAAGTGTGGACCTCAGTCAGTAAATCCATCTGTCTGGGTTCAGGAAGGTAGGATGTTTGATGGATAGATGTATGGATGTTTGATGGATGGATGATGGATGTATGGATGTTTGATAGATGGATGTTTGATGGATGGATGGATGTTTGATAGATGGATGGATAAAGCGTGGACCTCAGTCAGTAAAGAATCCATATGTCTGGGTTAAGGAAGGCAGGATGTTTGATGGATGATGGATGTTTGATGGATAGATGTTTGATAGATGGATGGATGCATGGATGGTTGGATAAAGCGTGGACCTCAGTCAGTAAAGAATCCATCTGTCTGGGTTCAGCAAGGCAGGATGTTTGATGGATGGATGTTTGATGATGGATAGATGGATGTTTGATGGATGGATGGGTGGATGTATGGATAAAGCGTGGACCTCAGTCAGTAAAGAATCCATCTGTCTGGTTCAGGAAGGCAGGATGTTTGATGGATGGATGGATGTATGGATGTTTTATGGATGGATGGATGCATGGATGGATGGATAAAGCGTGGACCTCAGTCAGTAAAGAATCCATATGTCTGTTTTCAAGAAGGCAGGATGTTTGATGGATGGATGGATGATGTTTGATAGATGGATGCATGGATGGATGGATGGATGGATGGATGGATGGATAAAGCGTGGACCTCAGTCAGTAAAGAATCTATCCGTCTGGGTTCAGCAAGGCTGGATGTTTGATGGATGGATGGATGTTTGATAGATGGATGGATGGATGTATGTATGGATGGATAAAGCATGAACCTCAGTCAGTAAAGAATCCATCTGTCTGAGTTCAGCAAGGCAGGATGTTTGATGGATGGATGGATGATGTTTGATGGATGGATGTTTGATGGATGGATGGATAAAGCATGGACCTCAATCAGTAAAGAATCCATCTGTCTGTGTTCAGGAAGGTAGGATGTTTGATGGATGGATGGATGGATGGATAGATGGATGGATGTTTGATGGATGGATGATGGATGGATGTTTGATGGATGGATGTTTGATGGATGATGTGTGGATGTTTGATGGACTGGATGGATGGATGTTTGATGGATAAAGCGTGGACCTCAGTCAGTAAAAAATCCATCTGTCTGGGTTCAGGAAGGCAGGATGTTTGATGGATGGATGGATGGGTGGATGGATGGATAAAGCATGGACCTCAGTCAGTAAAGAATCCATCTGTCTGGTTCAGGAAGGCAGGATGTTTGATGGATGGATGGATGTTTGATGGATGGATGGATGGATGGATGTTTGATGGATGGATGTTTGATGGATGGATGGATAAAGCGTGGACCTCAGTCAGTAAAGAATCCATCTGTCTGGGTTCAGGAAGGCAGGATGTTTGATGGATGGATGGATGGATAGATGGATGTTTGATGGATGGATGATGGATGGATGGATGTTTGATGGATGGATGGATGTTTGATGGATGGATGGATAAAGCGTGGACCTCAGTCAGTAAAGAATCCATCTGTCTGGTTCAGGAAGGCAGGATGTTTGATGGATGGATGGATGTTTTATGGATGGATGGATGCATGGATGGATGGATAAAGCGTGGACCTCAGTCAGTAAAGAATCCATATGTCTGTTTTCAGGAAGGCAGGATGTTTGATGGATGGATGGATGGATAGATGGATGGATGTTTGATGGATGGATGTTTGATGGATGGATGTTTGATGGATGATGTGTGGATGTTTGATGGATGGATGGATAAAGCGTGGACCTCAGTCAGTAAAGAATCCATCTGACTGGGTTCAGTAAGGCAGTAAGTTTGATGGATGGATGTTTGATGGATGGATGTTTGATGGATGGATGTTTGATGGATGGATGGATGATATTTGATGGATGGATACATGGATGGATGGATGGATGTTTGATGGATGGATGGATGGATGCATGCATGGATGGATAAAAGGTGGACATCAGTCAGTAAAGACTCCATCTGTCTGCGTTCAGCAAGGCTGGATGTTTGATGGATGGATGGATGTATGGATGGATGTTTGATAGATGGATGTATGTATGGATGGATAAAGCGTGGACCTCAGTCAGTAAAGAATCCATCTGTCTGGTTTCAAGAAGGCCGGATGTTTGATAGATGGATGGATAGATAGATGGATGGATGTTTGATGGATGATGGATGGATGGATGTTTGATGGATGGATGGATAAAGCGTGGACCTCAGTCAGTAAAGAATCCATCTGTCTGGTTCAGGAAGGCAGGATGTTTGATGGATGGATGGATGTTTTATGGATGGATGGATAAAGCGTGGACCTCAATCAGTAAAGAATCTATCCTTCTGGGTTCAGCAAGGCTGGATGTTTGATGGATGGATGGATGTTTGATGGATGGATGGATGGATGTTTGATGGATGGATGGATGGATGTATGTATGATGGATAAAGCATGGACCTCAGTCAGTAAAGAATCCATCTGTCTGGTTCAGGAAGGCAGGATGTTTGATGGATGGATGGATGTATGGATGTTTTATGGATGGATGGATGCATGGATGGATGGATAAAGCGTGGACCTCAGTCAGTAAAGAATCCATATGTCTGTTTTCAAGAAGGCAGGATGTTTGATGGATGGATGGATGATGTTTGATAGATGGATGCATGGATGGATGGATGGATGTGTGGATGTTTGATGGATGGATGGATGCATGGATGGATGGATAAAGCGTGGACCTCAGTCAGTAAAGAATCCATCCGTCTGGGTTCAGCAAGGCTGGATGTTTGATGGATGGATGGATGGATGTTTGATGGATGGATGGATGGATGTATGTATGGATGGATAAAGCGTGGACTTCAGTAAAGAATCCATCTGTCTGGGTTCAGGAAGGCAGGATGTTTAATGGATGGATGGATGGATAGATGGATGGATGTTTGATGGATGGATGTTTGATGGATGATGCGTGGATGTTTGATGGATGGATGGATAAAGCGTGGACCTCAGTCAGTAAAGAATCCATCTGTCTGGGTTCAGTAAGGCAGTAAGTTTGATGGATGGATGGATGGATGTGTGGATGTTTGATGGATGGATAGATGCATGGATGGATGGATAAAGCGTGGACCTCAGTCAGTAAAGAATCCATCTGTCTGTTTTCAGGAAGGCGGGATGTTTGACTCACCAAATACCAAATGACCTCTTGGACTAGCTGAAAACCTGTACATGTAAAAATATGAAAAAGTTAAAAAACAATTCTCAAGTTTATACAATACACTTATACAGTATTCTGTATTATTCAGTATTCAGTATTCCAACAACAGTATTCTTATACCTACATAAAACTGCAGTCAACGTGATGACGTAACGAGGCTGCAACGTGATGACGTGATGACGTAACGACGCAGTTCGTCCGTCTGCTCACTGCTCAGAGGTAAAAAAAAAAAAGCAGATTTAGCACAAAAATGACGTTGGAAACATTAAAACCCCTCTACCCTATTAACGCATGTTAAATTACAGCGTTAGTCACGCTGTTATTGTGACGTGACACGTTCACGGTAGTGACGCTAACGCGACGTGCGTTTAATTTTGTCTTCGTCGCGTTAAGACTCTAAATAACCACTAAAAACATCCACAAGTGATGCATATATAGTATCGCTGATTTATATAAATGTCTATAAAAGTTTTCAACAGCGTTGAAAGGTTGTCACGCTTCTGAAGTGAAGTTACGTTACATGCTAACGCTAGCCGCAGCTAGTTTGAGCTGCGTCTTTCTTCACGCACTCAAAACTCATGCACAGATACTTCCTAATTTATCTAAATGTTGATAAAGTTTTCTACAGTCTTCACAGTTTGTGACGCTGCGGTTAAAGTCACGTTACTACTGGATTAGGTTAACATTTCCTTGAGATGATGTCATCAAAAGCAACAAAAAATTTTTTTTAATTCTTACCTGAATGAAGTCAATACACTCTGACACTCTGTCCACCTACCGCTGCAAAATTTTATTTAAATCGCTCTCCAAAAATAATCTCCGCTCACCTACATGCACTCAACACACGACGCCATAACTCTGCACGTGTAAGCTCAAGGGGCTTTAACTTTTAAAAACTCGGTCACCTGAGGCCCCGCCCTGAGCCCCCGCCCACTACAGGGTCTCCACATCACGAGAGGAGGGGCGGCGTTGGAGTTTCGCGCGGTCTCCACATCACGAGAGGAGGGGCGTTGGAGTTTGGCGCGATGTGTATAAGTTGCAATAATTACACACATCCACACAGGTGCGATTAGCGCATCCGACACACAAACTGATACACACTACACACACAAAGTCGCGAAGGTGCGTTGCTCGACAATTTTATAAATGTAAATAACTTTTTATTAAAACAATTTTAAGTGTTGAAGCACATTCCAAGTCATCCAGGGAGCCATTTAGCCACAAGTTACGCTGATATTGATGAGAAAAAACAATGTTTACATATTAATATATTTGGATACAATCTGTGATTTATCCGGACATTGGCAAAGGCTGGCTAATACCAAATGTCCCGATAATGTCGGTACGTAGTCTGGCGCATAGGCGGGCCAATACGCTTGCACCAACACACACACACACACACACACACACACACACACACACACACACACACACACACACACACACACACACACACACAAACAAACACACTTGCTATATAATTATGTAGATGTATTAGCATTTACTTTATGTCCAAAGACATGGTCGCCTGCAGGCTTATTCAGAAAGAAAAAGATTCTGTGTATGCACTTACATGCATGTTCATGCATTATCACACAGACCATTCAAACTACACACAGAATATTCTCCAGCACTGCTGCAAGCTGACAGGATAATTCATCACTGCAAGGTGCTGGGTATGCTGGGTTTGCAAGCTGGACAGTGTGTAAGCAAGGAGCCAGAAATGCATCTTCACACGCACACACGTGCATGCACCCAGGTACATGCTACTGTAAATTCACTTTAATGCACAAGTAAGAAAAATTATATATTTCTAGTGCAACCAATTTAAACAGAATCAAACTGATGTTGGTACGATGGTAATGAATCATAGAACTGTCAGAGTTCAGTTGTTTTGACCTTTTTTTCTTCTTCCTATAAACAGTTTCTGATGTGTTTTGTGGCAAATGGAGGTTTTTTTTTTCGAGAAGTTCATTGTTCTTGTAAGGCACAGGATATCTTAGTAGACTTTTAACCCAAATCATACTTGTTTTAATGTAACATGAATTTTTTTTTAATGTAACATTAACCGGTAGGACTGGAAAGCACCTTGCATGGTAGTCTGCCGCCACCGGTTTATGAATGTGTGTAGCATTCAATATATGTGTAGCACTTTGAGATTTTCAGTAATGAAAAGTGCGTTATAAATTGAATTAATTATTATTATTATTATTAACATGCATTGTTTTACAGTGCACAGCTGGTGCAAAGTTTTTTACCTAATACACGTGAGCCTTCTCCATCCTACCTAACCACATACACACCTTGCCTGACACACAAAGGACTCTTATGTTAGAATGCTGTTCATCGACTTCAGCTCGGCATTCAACACCATCATCCCCCAACAGCTCATCCTTAAACTGGACAGTCTGGGGCTGAACACCTCAATGTGTAACTGGCTGCTAGACTTCCTGACCGGGAGACCACAGACAGTACGGATCGGGAGTAACACATCTAGCACCATCACATTGAACACAGGGGCCCCACAAGGATGTGTGCTGAGCCCCCTTCTATTCACCCTGCTAACACACGACTGCACACCATCGTACAGCTCCAACCACTTCATCAAGTTTGCGGACGACACAACAGTGGTAGGTCTCATCAGCAACAACGATGAGACGGACTACAGGAACGAGGTGAGCCGCTTGGCCTTGTGGTGCGGACACAACAATCTCACTCTCAACGTGGAGAAGACAAAGGAGATTGTCGTGGACTTCAGGAAGAGGGATGCACAACATGCCCCTCTGACCATCAACAGCACCGCAGTGGAGAGAGTGGACAGCACCAAGTTCCTGGGAGTGCACGTCTCAAAGGACCTGTCCTGGAGCAGGAACACTGCAGCACTGGCGAAGAAGGCTCACCAGCGCCTCTACTTTCTCCGCAAGCTGAAAAGGGCTGGAGCTTCAACCTCCATCATGTGCACCTTCTACAGAGGTGCCATAGAAAGTGTCCTGACCAGCTGCATCACTGTGTGGTTTGGTGCATGCACTGCATCCTGCCGCAAGAGCCTCCAGCGCATCGTGAAAGCAGCTGAGAAGATCGTCGGCACCTCCTTGCCCTCACTGCAGGACTTACACAGCAAACGCCTCACTCGGAAAGCCCACCGCATGGCAGGTGATCCCACACACCCACTACACAGCCGCTTTAAGCCTCGGATATAGTTGACGCGTCGCATAGGGCGCGCGGCCAAAGTGACGCAAACGCGACGTCCCCGCCCCCGCGCTTTGGCCAGCGCGTTGGTTTCGCGCGTGGTCGTGCACCTCCCAAATTTTGAAGCTCCGCAAGCCTAGCGCGCGCGCCGAATTGATTGACAGGTCGGGTAGGGACCTCCCCGACAGCCTTCACGCCAGAATCTGCAACTGTCTGCGCCGCTGTGGTCGTGGAAACGGCGTCGCGACGCATGGAGGAATGTTTTTTATGTGATTCAAATGTTTTAAATTCCCCGAGCGAGCGGAAAGCCATTTGTTTTTGTTGTGTGATTTCAAACAGTTCTTCTTCTACGGTAGATTTCTTCTTCTACACCCTTTCTTGCAACATATGCACAGGTTTTAGAGGGTACTGCCACCTGCTGGTCAGTAAAAGAACAGCACTTTGCCATGCGCTGCCGTGCCACACTATAAACGCATGCACAGTGCGCGCGCAGCACGCGCGCTCCAGCTTGCGGACCAAAGCGCGACTATATCCGAGGCTTTAGACTGCTGCCATCAGGGAGGAGACTGAGGAGTCTCCAGGCTCGAACCAGCAGACTGAGAGACAGCTCTGTTCATCAGGCAGTCAGAATGCTAAACACTCTGCCTGCTCTGCCTCCCCTCCCATTTGAACTGCCTTAACACAAAAAACTTTCTCACACATTACCACTCAACACAAAGTTTTTAACACTGGACTCTGTGTCATCAAACGGGTTGTTCACTGAACTCTCGGTCATGTGTTCATTCAGTTTGCACTACTTCTCATATTTGCACTAATGTTTGTATTACATTACTGCCTATAGTCATACTACTGTTTACATTCACTGTTTACATTTATTACTACTGCTTTACATTTATTACTACTGTTTACATTTACACTACTTTTGTCTACACTACTGCAGATACATATACAGCATTCTCTGACTAGCCTTATCTAAGGATGCCAAATGTGCCTTATGTGCCTTACTTCATATGCCACTTTGCCTCTATACCGGCATCAACTACCTCATACATATACTGTGTACATCAACTTATATGCTGCTGTGCCACTCTTTGCAAATGTCAACGCTAGAAACTTCAGTTTATTTTATAGATTTACGTTTTTATACTTTTCATACTACTGTACTATGCAAAAACTCAGGACAGTATTACACTTTTATTATTTCATTTTATGCTTATGTTCATTGGGTGTTTGGTGTTTCAGTGTTGGTGTAAATTTTCATACTTTTATACTATTATGAAAAAACTCAGGACAGTATTACACTTTTTTACTATTTTATGCTTATGTTTATTAAATGTTTTAGTGTTTAGTGTTTAGATGGTTACTGTTGCACCGAGGGACTGAGAGAAACGCAATTTCGGTCCTGTGTATGTCCTGTACATATTGCAGTTCTGACAATAAAGTTGACTTTGACTTTGACTTTGACACTAACACAGAGTTGTGAAGGCAGTCTTTCTAGGCTGTAAGACCACACTCACAAGTATATGTACAAAGTAGTAAACTGACACCACAATCTGTAGGTGTTTCTATAACTACAGCTCACAGCTCAATTAAAGAGCATCCAAATCATCCATCCATCCATGATCTTTATCCGCTCCTTCCTTTTTGGGTCATGAGGGTCAACGGTGCCCATGTCCTGCCATCACTATGTGAGAGGTGAGGTACACCCTGGGCAGGTCGCTAGTCCAGCAGGGACACATAGAGACAAATGAGACAAACAACCATTCACTCTCTTTTTTTCACGTAGGGATAATTTAGACTCTAAATTATTATTGAATTATGTCATTTGGCCCGGGCCCCGACAATATTTTCTATTTCTCATGTGGCCCCATGGAAAAATAATTGCCCACCCCTGATTAAGAGTCCCCAATCAGCCTAACATGCATGTTTCTGGTCTGTGGGAGGAAACTGGAATACCAGGAGAAAACCCATGCATGCACGGAGAGAACATGCAAACTCACCCTGAAAAGTCCTTGGCCTGGATTCGATCTGGCAACTTTATCACTGGGGTAACAAAGTAGTGACTAGCAGGTTTGATAAAATAGGTTGCAATTTACTGCACCAGAACCATCCAAAAATAATATGAGTGACTCATCATCTTTCTGTGCCTCTGGATATTTATATTTTTAAATCATCCTTATTTTTCTAAAAGTGATATTTATTCTAGATATAGATAGATGATGTCATGTTTTGTTTTACTTTTTCCTTTAGTGAAATGACCAAGGTTCTCAAAGCTTTTCTAATGTTGCCCCAGTGGAACCCCTGAACCAACGTGAGCAACAGGAATAATTCCCAGTTGCTAACAAAACAGGCAGCATGGTGAGGGTTGAAATGACTGCAAATGGTGTCCTTTTAACAGTCTATTCTTTTTTGAGTGGTTGTCTTGAAAAGGCCACAATGATTTTTCCGTAACTAAATTATGTCAAATCATTTTTTGAGTTTGAAGGTGGGTGATGAGCCTGAGCTATAACTCTTATCAATGCCCAGGCTTGCTAGAATACCCTCAATGTGAGAGAAAAAATGTTGATTGGGTACACGCTTTTATTTGATTGGTTATTCAAAGTATTAGTTCTAACTCTTTTAGTGGTTTGATTCTGGTAACAGACACAGATTACCCTTTTAAAATGAATTAGTTAATTGTTTAATATTGTTCTTGAGTGCACTCTGTGTCATGTTTGAAAAATGTTGGAGGCCCTGACAGAAAGCTACTAGCAAGTTGCAGGAATGGGTCTTGGTGATTGTGAGATCAAAAAGTACCCAGTCTGAGAAAAAGTTATCCCCATAGACCCTTACACCTAAATTGGATTTTTTTTCTTTTAATGACATAAAATCATCTAGCAAAGGCTTTCGGAGGAGACGGAGGCTGCCAACATGCCTCAGTGGGCAATTTCAATAGTGTGATGGCCTTTTCCTTCTCTGAGCTAACAGTTTTTGTAACTTTTACTAGATTTTCACCCTTATGATTTCATTTTGAAAGTGATTCTTGTAATCAGAGGGGTATTTTATAACTGAGCTGAGTTACCATGTGGCTGAAAGAAGCTTCTAAAGTGGTCATTTTTCATACTGTCTTACCTCCATTGAACTGCAGAAACACTGTCTATCCAGCCGAACATACCTCTCTAGTATGTTCACACATTTTAGACAACTTCAAGTCCTATTTGACATTAAAAACATAAAATGGTAAATGGACTGTACTTATACAGTGACTTTCTGATCAAGATACGCAAAACACTTTCCAAACCAATCTGTGTCTTCATTTGCCCATTCATACAGCACTCTACTACAGTATATCTTTACAAAGCTCATCGGAATCTGTATAGACCAATCAACACTTTAGGTCACATTCATACACCGATGGGACACACATCAGTGTCTTGCCCAGGGACACTTCAGCATGTGACTGCTGGTGGAATTAAACCCCCAACTCTCCCATTGGGGGATGACTGCTCTAACCACTCAGCCAAAGCTGCCCCTATAAAATAAATATGATATAATGATGATATAATATAATTAAACTCTTAGGGGAATTTATGTAAAGGTCACAGATGTTTTCACTTACTAATGTTAAATTAATGTAGAACCGTGTGTGTGAAGTTGAGTTTTTTTATTTTATTTTTTTGGTCTACTCAGAGAGGAGCCTGATAACTGATAACTTGTGATACCTTCAAGATCTGTGAGCTGTGAAGCAGAGGTTGTGTTGACCTCACCTCTGTCTCATAAGCATTATAAATACACACTTCTTTATGCTGTCTGTGAGCAGACCTTGTGACCAGAGCTTCATGTACCATCTTTGTAAGCCTGTTTTCAATGCTGCCACCTTGCATGTAAAACTGAGTTGAAAAGATCCTGTTATCCTCTTTGTGGCTTATTTGATCAATGAGATGATTACAGTATAGGATAAATAATTTATACAACAGAAACTCTCAAAAAGTAATTTCTGAAGGTACATCTACGTTTAATTACCTTCAGAAGTGGACATAATTCACGATAAGTGCTACAGCTAATTGACCTTAGCAGAGACAATAATTTCTATTGCACATTGAATTTTACATATGTTGAAGTGAAAGTTGGTGTGGTAGTGGCTGGGAGTCTTCCCCAAATGTTGTCTGGGCACTGATAGATTGAAGGATGGCTGATTTTCACCATTGTCATTTTTTATTTTTATTTTTATTTTATTTTTGTTTGTTTTGTATAAAACTCACATCACCTATTTTAAAAAGGGAAATTTATCAAAAATGCTATCTTTGTCGATATTTTGTTTTTATTTTATAGTGTCTCAATCCAGTTTATATATTTAGATACAAAGTGTATTTTAAAATCCTTTGTTCTCATAATGCTTTCATACCAAGCCGTCTATAATAACAAACGCACTATTGAGCTGACGGTTTTTGCAAACAGGTTAAACACTGTTGCACAGCAGTCTGTGATATTTTCAATAAACAATTTACCTCCACGCCCACAAGACATCTTCCATTGATTTGATGAGAAACAGTAAAGGAAAATATATTACACGAGGGACTGGCATCACAGATGAAGTCGATACAACCTGTGAAGCTCTTTTTCTCCCTCTTTTGGGAAACAGTGTTACTAATGACAGTCATCTGCATGTGTATAAGTTACTTTAGGTACTTTTTGTTTTTCTTACACAATTTGAATAAACACAAATACAAAAATAATACAAATTCTGACTTTTTCAGTACTTAGTATTCCAATGCGACAAAATATTGGGCCTAAACGTGTTGAAAAATCCTCTGTATGGAAGCAGGACAACGATTTCAAGGCAGACATCATACTGTCAAACAAAACAAAGATTGTCAGTGTGTGTTTTTGACTTTACTAAAACAAAAAAAACATCTGTCACTGCAGAAGAAATCTTCAGCGACGTCTTCTGCTGTCACTTGCAGAAAATGATTATCAGTTTCGAGCTTCTCGGTGCAATTACTGCAAAATAATGCAGGCCATATTTTGTCTGACTTTTTAGAATGTAGGCTTTCTCTCAAATTTTAACAATTTTCATCAGAATAACTTACCATCTGTGTCAGAAAACAAGGTTCTAACTGTGGCAAAAAATAATTATACTCTTGTTGTTTATGAATATACAATGTAAGAGATTTTAGTAAGCAAATGCAACGAACTGTATGGTCTGACTTACCACTTCAATTTCATGAAGTGCTTTCTTGAATTAGATATAGTAAATTAGGGCCATTCTTTAGTATGAAACATATGTAATTATTAATATGCACAAATACAGCATATGCTTAAGTGACTTTTAGCATGTCAGTGTGTTACATGTTATAGTATTAGAAAAAAATAGCAATTTACTCTTTTTTTGTAACTGATGGAGCTAAAATCAAAGAGGCATCCAGGAATGTCAAATGCATGAAACACAGGATAATTGATGAAGGGCAACCGAGTCTCATCGTGTTCAAGTGAAATGACAATTTGTCATTTGTGACAAACCAATTTATACATCCATGTCACATGTACAGTAGTTGAGCCAAATGTAGGCAGTCTGAGGGCTGCCTCAAGAACAAACAAGACCTTTAATATTGTATCAAGGAAAACAATGGATAAGCACAAACTAATACATGAAAGTTAACAAGATCTAACAAAAACAAGGAAAATACGTGGAAGCATTTGTACTGGGAACAGTGATTAATGAATGACAACAGGTATGGTGATTACAGTTTGAATACGTGGTACAAAAGCTATAAACAAGAATAGAGGCTATTTAGAAAGTTTAGAACATAAACAACCTACCTCCCCAAACATACAGTGAAACACACAAAACTAAACTGAGAAATTAAATACTAAATATTCAATTTGCAACAATCCCTTTTTTTTTTTTTTTTTTTTTACATAATTTGTCTTGTCAGAAGATTATGTGTCTATCCCAGTAATTTCTGTGAAAATTAGAGGAACACCCTGGACATGTCCCAAGTTCATCATAAAGCATGCAAGGCAAACAACCATGCACGTTTGTGCTCATGTTTAAATAAAAAACATAAATAAAAATAAAGTAATCATGGATTTTTTTTAAGACTATAAAAGGAATCTGATGTACCCAGAAAAAAACCCTTTGGGGGTGCGGTGTCAGCAGTGCAGCACTGGACTGGTTCAGGTCCTACTTAGCAGAGCATACTTTCTGTGTCCGCCTTGGTGACCACGTGTCCTCCTCTGCTCCTCTCCTGTGTGGGATTCCACAGGACTCAGTCTTAGGACCCCTCCTCTTCATGCTGTACCTGCTCCCTATTGGCTCTATTTTTTAGAAAATAAGGGATCTCCTTTCATTGTTACGTGATGATATACAGATATACGGTATGTCCTGCTAAAGAAAAAATGACTAACTCTCTGGCCCCTCTGTTTTCATGTCTGGAGGACATCAAAGCCTGGATGGCTGTGAACTTCTTAAAGTTCAATGAGGGAAAGACTGAGGCGATGGTCTTTGGAAGCTCCACTGAGACTCCCAATATAGATGTTGGTTCCTTGGCCCAGTATATCAGGCCAACTGTTACAGATTTGGGGGTCAAAGTCAATGCTGGACTAAAATTAGAAATCAATGCTGTTGTTAAAACTAGTTTCTTCCATCTGAGGCAGCTGGCTAAGGTGAAACCAATTTTTTCTCAGTGGCATTTTGAAACAGTAGTTCACACTTTTGTGACCACCTGGCTGGACTACTGTAACGCACATCTCTCAGCTTCAGAGGGTACAGAATGCTGCTGCATGGCTTTTAACTGGCACAGGGACATTTCTCCAGTTTTAGCCTCCCTTCACTGGCTGCCCGTACATTCTAGGATTCATTTTAAAATTATTTTATTTGCTTTTAACGCTCTTAATGTACTTGCCCCGCCCTATCTGTATGAGATGCTACGTTCATACACACCCTGTTGATCCCTCAGGTCATGTGATCAGCTGCTCCTGAGTGTGCCGAAGACAAAGCAGCTCAGAGGAGACCGTGCTTTTTCTGTGGCAGCTCCTAAACTGTGGAACGACCTTCCCTTGGACATCAGACTCTTCCCTGTCTGTTTTTAAATCTAAACATTCCACTCTCTAAACACTCAGGCTAACGTTAATGCTGTCTGAATTACATAATAATAATAATAATAATAATAATAAATTCAATTTATACCGCACTTTTCATTAATAAATATCTCAAAGTGCTAAAAATCTCAAAGTACAACATGATATCCACTGACAACAATTAACCTTTTTTATTCTTATAATATTCCACAAAATCCCTCTGACCACAAAATATTCATAATGCTAAACCCCGACAATGTTGGAGGAAAATGGGGTTTCTGCTCCTGCAGTTTAGGAGTGTTTCACTTTGGGACAAATTGAGGTCATTGAATGGTCACTTGCTGGCAAACCTGATGGATTGATCGACGGGAGGTGTGGCAGGATCCGACTCATGCAACAACAACAACAAAAACAAAAAAAATCATAGATTTTACTGGCCCATTTAAGAGTGTCATAATTTAGCCTATTCCAATTTTGTTCCAAATTTATTCAATATTTTGGTGAATCTAAGGTTTGAGTTTCCTTAAAAAATCCTAATGATGTTTCTTTTTTTCTTTTTTTTGCAGGAGTGCTGAGTTAAAATTTAGGGGTACATGAGCACTCCCAAAATGAGGCTAAAATCGACCAATGATATTTGTGTTGTTAGATGGGGCAGGAGCAGTGGTGTACTCAGGCATACGGAGTATACCCACTAGAAAAGCTTAAGAATTTCAGTATACCCACTTAAAAGTGCCCAATGACACATGACTTATCATTAGACATGTGTCATTGATACGTTAAACTGCAGTTGAACGCTTCCGAAACAATCTAACGGTATGCAACGCTGTGCTTTGATACTGTTGCATAAATTCTCTAACATGATTTTAATACAAAGCCAACAACTTTGTTTGTTGTTCATTTATTCATATATAAACATAAGAAAAAAATTGGAAATGTTCAATACGCTTAAAAATCTAAATATATTAATGATTACATTGTACTAACCAGTGTACTTTGGTTTCTAAGCACAGTATACCCACTACAAAAATGTAGACTACACCACTGGGCAGGAGATATGTGACATTGCAGAACTGTCTGTGTGGAACTGGGATTCCCATCCTTGTGTATGTGTTAGTCAGAATGGAAGAGGAAAAAACATGAAAAAAATCCAATGTCTGGAAGAAACTCAGGCAACAGTAAAGGTCAGCAGTTGTCTTGTTTACCACATGGAAACAAGCTTGCATTTATCCAATAAATCATGTGTAAATCATGCTCAAACAACTGGAAATAAGTTCTGTAGCAACACAATGCACTCAGGCGCTTGAATTTTCTTTTGTTTCAGGGGGAAAATAAACAACAAAACAAACAATGCAGTTTACAGCGTACAAATTATAAAAATAACTCTTCCTTAGTACGAAAATATCTTATTCCTGATTACATCAAGTAGCAATGAGAGTAGAATATTTTTTTTTTATTGGAAGAGAACAATACCTGGTTACTTAAAAAAGTAAGTCATGATTTAACATGTTAAATCTCTAAATGGCTAAATAATTCAAACATAGCGTTCTAGTGGTACTGAGAATACGTGGATTTGAAAATCATTTAGAGGCGTAATGACTGAGTTCAATAAAATCATGATCAGCAGAGAGAGAGTAAAAAGATTGATCTAAAAATATCCATGTTTGTTGTTAATCTGTTACATGTCTGAAATTGTTAGTCATGTGATGTGAAATCCATGCAACAAAATTAAATATCCACAAATAATGCTGAAAGCCAAGTGATGGACTTTTTGTTGTTCTTTGCTTTAGAGACACTGATCATGCCTACAGATGATAGTTTTCTCATCAGAGTTTCCACCTTACTGTATTGTACCAGATTACCGGTAGCTTTCTTGGAACTTAAGATGAATGATGACCCAGCTACTACAAAATTAATCATTCAGAACAAGGATACTCCTTGCAGCATTTTGGCAAATTTTACAGGGGCATAGTAAGTATGCAGTGGTCTTGTAAGTGGGATAAGACCACAATGATCTTGATCATGTTCAAAACGTTATTTAGTGAGATCCTGGTGGTTTATCATTGCGGTCGCAGTGATCTGAGCTCATGGGTGGAGTATGGAAGAGGATCTGCAGGGTATCCCTGACAAGAGGCTCACACACTGTTGTGGCTTGGTCTTTGGGAATTTGAAGCAGAACTGGCCTAAACTATGACTGTAATTGTGACACAATTGTTTAAACAACCATGTTGCCAACTTGATACCCGTTCCTGATTTGACAAAGTCATGCCAAGGTAACTGCACAGAGCATTGTGAGACACAGTACAGTGTTCTGGGAAGGCAGAAAAGAGTAGGAAAAACTATCTTCCAGATAGGAAAGCGCTATCAGCCTAATGATTATCTTCACACTAAAGGTTTTCTTTTTCCTATTTTTTTTTTCAGTCCAGCCATAACAGCTGCAACTTGTACAGTGTAGCAGGGCTTCAGTCCAGTGTGAATGGTTCCAAATGTAATATTCCTCAAAAAGTACGAGAGCGATTTAAGTTGTACTTCCCACAGTGTAAAACTAAAGAAAACAGCCTTTTCAGCTTATGTGTTATAAGGTTCTATAAAATACTACACTCAGCAAGGTCTGCCAAATTTACAGTGCAATAAAAAGCATGCATTGAGGAAAAAACTATCCATTTTAGAAACCCAGGATCCTTTAAAGTGGAAACAATTCCATATATTCAGCACCATGAGATGCAGAAAGTGACTGCACTTTTAAGTATGTCATCTTTTCTCCAGTCACTCCTTGTATCTTTAGTACTGCTACAAATCTTTGATGTTCTTTGTCTGAGTACTTCGGAAAAACTAGGTTAGATGGAGGATTTGGGATCTTGCGTCATTATTTTGGCAATATAAAAGTCTGAAATTCACAGTCACTAATGAAGCGTAGTAAAACAGTTGTGTGTGTGTGTGTGTGT
>JBBPBX010048442.1:10776-25750 GCA_038048925.1 Garcialebias charrua | reverse complement strand
TACAACTGAACAAATACACAGAAATACTTGGACCCAAAGCAGAACCAAACACAGGGTCGTTACACTACCCCCCCACTACTGAGTCCCTCGCCCACGAGGGGACAAACAAAGTCATCAAACCGTCTTGGAGCCCTCCTCGTCCGCTGCGGGCGAGCTCCCAGCGGCGCTACAGGCTCTGGGGCCGGGGCATCATTCGATGTCGGTGATAAGGCTTCTGGGGAGGTTGGCGGACGCACCAGAGACCCTGACCATTGGCCTTCTGGGGACTGAGGTGCAGACCTGCCTTGATAGGGGGCCAACCTGTCCCTGTGCAGAGCTACTCTTCTCCTGTTTTGGGGCATCTGAACTCTGTAGACCACCTCCCCCAGGCGCTCCAACACTCTGCAGGGACCCACCCACTGACTGTCCAGCTTCGGGCACCGTCCCTTCTTCCTACGAGGGTTGTACACCCAGACCAGCTCCCCTGGAGTGAAGTGTCGGCCCTTAGCCCTTACATCATAGTTCCGTTTCTGGCGCATGCCTGCTTGCTCCTGTTGCCTCCGGGCAAACGCATGGGCCGTCTCTAACCTGTCCTGAAGTTTCCGGGCATACTCGGGACCCGCTGGAACATCAGGTGCATCCGGCGGGCGCCCGAAGGACAGTTCGGCTGGTGTGCGCAGCTCCCTCCCCAACATGAGGAGCGATGGGGTGCATGCCGTGGAGTCCTGTACAGCTGAGCGGCATGCCATTAGCACCAGTGGCAGGTGCTCGTCCCAGTCCCGCTGATGCTCTGCTGTGAGGATGGCCAGCTGCTGTCCCAGGGTGCGGTGGAGCCTTTCCACTAGGCCGTCGCTCTGGGGATGTAATGGTGTCGTTCTTGTTTTGTGGATGCCAAGGCGGCTGCACATGGTAGAAAACACCCGTGACTCAAAATTTCTCCCCTGGTCACTATGAATACTGTCTGGTACCCCAAACCTGCTAATCAGGCCCCCAACCAAAGCATCTGCCACAGTCTCTGCTTCCTGATCAGGGATGGCGTACGCCTCCGGCCATTTTGTAAAATAGTCTATAGCCGACAGGACATAACAGTTTCCCCTGTCTGAGCGTGGTAGGGGGCCCATGATGTCCACGGCCACTCGTTCCATCGGGGCTCCTACAACAAACTGTTGTAGGCGGGCGTGAGACTGACCCGTCGGCCCCTTCCGTGCCGTGCAGAGGTCACAGCAGCGGCAGAAATCCTCCACATCCCTCCTACACTGGCCCCAATAAAACCCCTGTCGGAGGCGACGGAGAGTTTTTGTGACACCAAAATGTCCAGACCCAGACGCTCCATGCACGCCCTGCAGGACTACGTCTTTCAGGCCTTTTGGGACTACAATCTGCCACCGCTCCTCACCTGTGGAAGGGTTCTTCCATGACCTCTGCAGTACTCCATCTTCCAGTCGCAGAGCCTCAAACTTGGACCACAACCCTTTAGTTGCCAGCGAGAGTCCAGCAACCTCCTCCCACGGCGGCTTCAGTTGCCTCTCCACCCACTGCAACACAGGTTGGATGTCAGGGTCTTGTTCCTGATGGTGCCTCCAGCTGTCCGTGCCAACCACCTGCAGCTCTCTGCAGATCGCCAAGTCACTCTGACCTGATCCTCGATGGTTCCGATGCAGCTGTTCCTCCTCCAACCTCTCCCTCCGGTCACAGTAACTGCACCCCTCTGCAGCGCAAGGCCGGCGGGAGAGGGCATCGGCATTGGCGTGCTTGGCTCCGGCCCGATGAATGACAGAGAAGTTGTAGGATTGCAGCTCCTCCAGCCACCGGGCCACCTGACCCTCAGGTTCTTTAAAAGACATCAGCCACTGGAGGGCCGAGTGATCAGTCCTGATCGTGAATGACAAGCCACACAGGTAGTACTTAAAATGGCGTAGAGAAAGTACCACCGCCAGCAGCTCCCGCCTTGTCACACAGTAGCGCCTCTCAGCTTTGTTAAAGGCCCTGCTGAAATACCCCACCACTCTCTCCCCCTCCTTCCCCAGCTGGGACAGGACCCCCCCAACCCCCACGCCACTTGCATCCGTGTCGAGGATGAAGGGGAGGGAAGGGTCTGCAGGAGCGAGGACTGGGGACTCAGTCAGAGCTTGCCGCAGGCGGTCAAACGCTCCCTGGCACTGTTCAGTCCACACATAGTCTCTGTTCTTCTGGAGTAGTTGGAAAAGGGGGGCTGCTATACTTGCGAACCCCCGCACAAACCTCCTGTAATAAGAAGCCAGTCCCAGGAAGCTTTTAAGATCTCTCTGAGTCGTGGGGGTTGGCCACTCTGCCACCATCTTTACTTTGTCCTCCATTGTGCCGATCCCCTCTCTGCCGACTCGGTGGCCCAGAAACGACACCTCTTGTTGCATAAAGTGACACTTATCTGGGTGGAGTCTCAGGCCCGCAGCTCTAATTCTCTCCAGCACTCTACAGAGTGAGTCCAGAGCCATTGCAAAAGAGGCGCCATGGACCAGTATATCATCCAGATACACCAGACACTCCTGGCGAGGAATGTCAGCCAGCGTCTGGTCCATCAGCCTGGAAAAGGTGGCAGGTGCGTTGCACAGTCCAAACGGGAGCACCTTAAACTGCCAGAGTCCCCGCCCCGTACAAAAAGCAGTCTTAGGTCTGGCACTTGTTGCTAGGGGGACCTGGTAATAACCGCTCCGAAGGTCCAGAGACGAGAACCAGTTGGAGCCGGACACCAGGTCTAGTGACTCGTCGACCCTAGGCAGTGGATATGAGTCTTTCTCAGTCACCCCGTTCAGTGGTCTGTAATCAACACACAAACGCCACTCTCCATTCTTTTTGGGCACCATGACAACAGCAGACGCCCAGGGACTGTTTGAAGGCTCGATAACATCAGCCTGCAGCATGTCTGACACTGCCCTGTCACATGCTTCCTGACGGGCCAGGGGAAGCCGGCGGGGACGACATTTTATTGGGCGTGCACCTCCCGTCAGGATGTCATGTTCCACCAAACGAGTCCGCCCCACCTGGTCTTCACTTAGGGCAAAAATGTCCTTAAAGTCCATGAGCAGCTGCAACAGTTGTTCCTGCTGCCGAGTGTCTAAACCCCTACAGTTCTCTGCCCAGATCTTCCGCACCAAGGTCACCGCAGCGTCTTCAGTCTCCTGGGGCACCCACACTGGGTGCATAGGGCTCGCAGGTGCGGGAGCCATGGTGGCAGCAATCTGGCTGGGCTGAGGTGGGATGTGCTCGACAGCTGCAATCTGCGGTTCTGTGTAGCGGGCCACAGGACCCGTGGGGGTGTGATCAGGAGCTGCGGGCAACAGTGGAATGAGAGGCCCCTCCTTGAAGCTCCATGTCCCCACACCCAAATCCAACTGGCACCCCGCAGCCCTTAAAAAGTCCAGCCCCAATATGCACATGTCCTGCACCTCTGCTACCCACACAGGGTGGGTGATAGATCGGCCACCTACATTAAAAGTCATTGTCCCCCTCCCCTTCATAGGTGCCATGTCCCCAGTGACTGTGCGCAGCTGCACTGTGGTGGGTTGGATCAGAGTCCAGTCCGGTACCATCTCAGGCCTCACTAGTGTTACCGTGGAACCAGTGTCAATCAGGGCCGTGCATGGAAACCCTTCCACTGAGACGGGGACATAACAAAAGTCTCCAACACATGTGCGGCCGACCACCACAACCACGGTCGCTTGGTCGGGGGCGGAGTCAATTTCGGAGGGATTCTGGGCTCGGGCCCCCTGTTCGAGCTGTCGGCCCCCGCCCACTGGCGATGGAGGTGTGGAGGCTACGGTCGGGATCTGCGATTCCTCCCCCCCGCAGACCCCGTGTCGTTTCCCTGCGTCTTGACTGTTTTAGGACACCGCCTCAGGAGGTGTCCCGGTTGGCCACAGCCCCAACAAACGGCCGGGGGTGCGGAGGAGTCCCGCGTCGACTGCAGTGCCACCGCTCGGACCATTTCTGTCAGCTCCGAGACCCAAGCAGGTTTCTCCTGGTTCAGCTCTGCCCCCTCCGCAGATCTGCATGCCGGTGGTTGTCCTCTCAGGTCGTTTCCCGCTGCTACTCCCAGCAAACACTCTCTCTCCACTGCTAAGTCCAATGCATCTTGCAGGGATCGGGGGTGCATCAGCTGAACCTGCACACGCAGCTCCGGTGGTGCCAGGGCTCTGATGAACTGATCTTTTGCTAGTTCATTCTGAACCCCTGACTGCATGTGTGAATAGGCTCTGCGTGTGAGGCTCTCAATGTCATTAGCCAAAGCACGCAGGGGTTCACCCGGCAACCTGCTCCTGTTGCAGAGTTTATTTTTAAAAATGTCTGGTTGCACACATTGTCCAAACCGCCTCTTTAAAGCTCCAACTAGTGCATCATAGTCTTTTCTGTCCTCTGAGCTTAACAATAACAAGCAGTCCAGTGCATCATCTTGTAGACAGAGAGCCAGCTGCAGGGCTTTATGCTCTGCTGTCCACCTCCCTGCATGAGCCAGCAGCTCAAACTGTGCATGGAAGGCCTCCCAGCTGGACCTACCGGAGTACTTGGGCGTCTTCAACGGGACGGTGACGTTTTGGACGACGTAACTGTCATGGCTGCCGCCATGTGAATCTTTTGGCGCGCTTGGAGAAAATGGCGTCGACGGACCCGCCCCCCCGCCGGTCTTCAGTCCTGCTTCGGCAGCCATGCTCGCTGCAGAGCTGTGCGGAGCAGCCGTCGCCTGAGTTATTTTAGCGAGCTCCTCTCTCCGGCCCTCCTCGTCCTCTACTCCCTCCGCTTTAATTTTCACCTGGGCGAGCGCTCCGTCCATGACGCTGATGTCGCGGGTGGAGGCAACGAGCCAGTAGTACTCACTCAGCTCGATAGCGTTGGTTTACTTCTGACACCAATGTAATGACGCCAACACTGCAGACGGAGTCCAGCCAAACGGGGTTTATTCAGAAACAGGGACGAGCTGCTATTACCGAGGCTGCAGCTCACGCCTTAACAGAAAACGCGGTACACACGCGAGCGAACACACTGCTAGCTGCCTGCTAACAACAACACACTCCCGGGCTCTTCTTCTTCGTCTCTCTTTTTCCTGGTCCCTCCTCCCTGCTCCTACCCCTCTCCTGCCCCCACGACCAATCCAACACATGAGGGCGGGGGACAACAGAATCACAACAGCTCAACAGAACACAGTACAACTGAACAAATACACAGAAATACTTGGACCCAAAGCAGAACCAAACACAGGGTCGTTACAATATCATAATTTTACCATTAGTGTGTGATACTGTTCTGTAAACTTTTAAACCTCTTTTATGTTGTGTGTGAAGCACCTTGATAAACAGTTTATCTGTTTTAACTGTGCTATATAAATAAAATTGACTTGACTTGACTGATAAGTCCAAGGCCTTCTTCTCGTCTGTCAGCAGGAAAGCCGAGGTTGTCTTGACCTCGTCTCTGTCAGATAAGCGTATTTTATAAAACACTTCCCTCCTCGCTGTCCAGTGCAGATTCTCACCGACAAGGCTCTAAGCATATAACTTTTGTGCATCTGTGAAAGCCGGCGTGACCTTCGTGACCTTGCAAGTAAAAGACAGGTTGTATATATATATTCTCATGTCCTCAGTGTGGCTTATTGAGTAAGCAGATGATGAAAGGATATTTATTTATCCAACAGATACCATCCATCCATTATATTCACCCACTTCTTTCCTTTCAGGTTCTGGGAGTTGTTGGTGCCCATATCAAACAGTCATTGTGCAAGAGGCAGGGGACACTCATGACAGGTCGCAAGTCCATCACAGGGACACATAGAGACAAACAAGACAAACATTCACACTCTCACTCACACCTAGGGACAAGTTAGAGTTACCAATCAATCAGCCTAACATGCATGTTTTTGGTCAGAGTTCCCTGAGAAAACCCATGCATGCACTGGGAGAACATGCAAATTCCACCCAGAAAGATCTTGAGCCGGGCTTCTCGCAGAGAGGCAACAGTCTGCCCACTGTGCCACAGTGCTGTGGTATTTGAATACTAAATCAATAATTTCAAAGGTTTTAATACTTATATGTTAATGTTTATATTTTTCCTACTTGGAAATAATGGTATGTAGATCTGTAGATGTACTATTGTTCTGAGCCCAAGATTATTTGCATACTAATTCTGATATTGTAACTAATGTGAAGAAAATTAGTCACCAGTTTGCTATTAATCCACCCAATCATCTATCTCTCTTGACATTCAAAAACAGGGTGTGTCCAATCCTGGTCCTCAAAGGCCACCATCCTGCATGTTAGAGAAGTGTATGTGCTCTAACATAAGAGGTAATTCAACCAGAGAAACAAGTAAAACATGCAGGATAGTGGCCCTCAGTGACCAGGATTGGACACCCGTGGTCTAGAGCCATCTTGTGCCCATCTGAGAAGTCAGTCAACCCTAGACAATTCTTCATTCATCATGCAAAGTTATTGTACAAAAATATATTTTATTTTTACTAAAAGCAGAAAAAGCTGGTCGTTGTGCAAATAATCCTGTTTGTGAAAAGAAGCCTCCAAATCAGTGCTTATTTGCATGAGATGTTTTCAACTATGAAACCTATGAACTCAAGACCAACATACTGGATGGCCTTCTTACATCACAAACGTACCAGCTAGCATGCTTCTCTTTTCTTTCTGCAGGTGTCGATGAGAGACTGTGGCCAACTCTGTGCTCAGGTGATGGATGACCAACAGTGAATAAAGTACACAGCAATAACCTCTCCAGGCAATCCGGCGCACGCTCAGGTACTGGCCGGCGAATTCATCATTCAATTGTCAGAGGATTGTATCAAGTGTGTTTTCTCCAGTGTATTTTGATTTATTTTACAATTTATAAAAGTCTGTCTGTATCAGCGTAAGACAGCGCAGCCAATCCACAGCAGGCTTCAGCGGGGTGAAGGAAACAACCTCGAGTTGAACAGTGACCCGTGAACAACAATGGGATGAGGCATTTATAAAATTTTAAAGTATAAAAAAAAACTGTTGAAATGTCGAGTCTGTCCACAACAGAGGAACATGAGTGGTGCTGAGGCAAACAAGATGCTTCAACCCTAAAGGACGGCCTCGCTCACTCTCCTCTCGTTGCTCAGACGAGTGGAGTGCGTGGGTTTGGGCAGCATGGTGTAGGAGGCACAAACCCTGCTGAGCCCCGTGGGCTATGAACACTCATCAGCACATGGAGTGCTCTTCACTTTTTTTTTTCTCCAAGGGAATACACAAGCTCCCCCCGTTATACACAAAATGGGTCCAAAGTGGTGAAACTCTTTTCTCAGCATCCCGCCTGTTTATTTCTGTTGGGCAGGCTAATTGTTAATCATTTTGCTTTTAATTGTGGTGGTGGACTTAGCCTCTCAATCTGCAGTAGCAAGCCTCTCGGGGCTTGCAACAGCATTAATGTTATGTTGAGACTTGTGCATCTATAGTCTTGCGATGGCAGCATGTCTCCCATCAGCCACTGAGCACAGCATGAAGGCAGGCCTTGAGGAACATTATAGACCAACCTCTCGGAGGCGTAATATGTAAGCTGCTTCTCTCTGGAGGCAGGGAGCACTGATTTCTGTCTTGCCCAGCTCTTGCATCTCTCTAGGGGCCTGGCAGTGTCTTTGTGGGGGAGTGATTGATGATGCCCACTCTGTTTAACACACTATTGAGTCGTAGCCGCAGATGGGCATGTACAGATGTACACATGGCTGTAAAGATCCACAACCGAGGTCTTAAGGATGCTAATGTTGCCAGGGCAGCTCAGCGTGCTGATTAGGAACAGCAGATCTCTTTTTAAAACATGACATCCTACACAACAATGTAAACGATGACAGTTGTTGCTAATTGAATTCAATATGGCACATGTCAAGAAAAAAAAACAGCGTTAAGTCATTTTAAAGCTGATTTTTCTGCACGTTTTAAACTTTATTTTGAATGCATAAACATTCGCTTTATGCAATATAGTTAACATTTACATGCTGTAATCCCTTGTTTAGTTTGGCAAATCTTTTAATTTTATCCGTGAGTTTAAATTGACATCCTAATTTATTTTTATTTTACAAGAGTGGGGAGGTCTTCAAAAACATTCAGAAGTTGTTTTCGTGCAAAACAAAGCAGACGGCAGGAGGAAGTTATTTGTCGGTCTGGTGAAGTGGGAGGAAGTTTCATTTAATTGGATTTTGATGTGCGCTGTTGTCATGGCACCCGAATACCAACCTTACACATGAACTTAAGTTTGTGTGTGATTAGATGTAAATGTGAAAGTAAGAGCAAGACTTGACAAAAGGCAAGTTGAAAGAGGCAATGATATGAGGTAGAATCTGTAAGGAGCATTTACTGATGAAGTTGTGTGGTTTTTTGTAACTGACTAAAATAAGTTTGTCCTTTTGTCATGACGGGCTCTGGCTAGAGGAGGTTAAGTGGCCATGCATGCCTTCACCAGCAGCAGCCAGTGAGATCACCGCCAAGGGATTTAGTGCATATGTAATGAAGGAACACAACACCCATCTGCATCTCAGTCTGCTTTGATGCATCTGTCCTGACTGATCTCAACAGGAGACTGTACCAAACCTCAGAGTAGCAGGACGCATGCGTCTAGGTCTGTGCTGGTTGATGACGGGAGCATCTTTTTATAACTGCTTGAGACAAATAAAAGGTTCAAAGCAACCTAGTGTGTTACTTGTTTTCATGCTTCTTTCTGCGTTTTGGGCGACTTGACCAATGCCAATGAGAAAAGTTTGAGATAGCATTCCTATATATTTTAACAAATTAAAAATGTCTGTTAATGAAGAGGTAACAAAACATGTAATTTTCAAGTCCGAATGCAAACTGTGCAGTCTTTAACACTGCACGCTGAACGCAGCACAAGACTGAACCACACAGAGAGTCATGCACAGTGACAGTGGATCTGCTTTTCAGAGGAATGCAGTACATTGCATCAGACTGGTTTTCCATTCCATTATTTGGTCCAGAACCTAAGCATTTTCCACAGTGCTAGAGCCAAATTAGGGGTTTAAAAAAATACCTTTCCCTTTTCTCACATACAAACTGAAGAGTAGAAATGAGACTATAAACAGAAAATGACAATAACAGGCAAAAATGAGAATATAAACAGAAAATGACAATAACAGGCAAACGTCTTCTGGCAACTTTACTCAAATGCTATAAGTTCACAAGGACACGTGCTGTTCAATAAGTTTTGACCTGTAGTCATGTAATATTTTTTGAATATCTCATTCACTGATTGTGTGTTGGCAGCAGCACAAAAATAATTGTTTTGGTATTATAAATAGACTTTAGTGATGTATTTATTTCAGTCAACCTTGCGTAACAGGGAACAGAAAGAGAGCCACTTGCATCATGAAGGACCCCACTCACCCAGCACACACACTTTTTTTCCCGCTCCCCTCAGGAAGGAGGTTAAGGAGCATTAAGTGTAGAACCACTAGACTGAGGAACAGCTTCTACCCTGAGGTTCTTAGACTCATGAATATCTAACTGGGATAATCACTAAGAAAAATCCCATCATGTTTCTGCTGATCTGTTTCATGTTGCTGTGTTCATTCGCACTCTTCTGCTCACACAGACTCGTGTTTGTGCTGCTGCTTGGCATATTGTTTTTATGCTATTGTGCTTAGTGTATTTTTAGTTAATATTTTTCTTAGTTATATCTTAGATCGTATTACTGTTTTTCTTTTACATTTTATTGTTGGATGTAACTGGGACCCTGCGTACACAATTTTGTTCCATCACATGTACCACATGTGGTGCAAATGACAAATAAAGAAACTCTGACTCTAAAAAAATGGTAGTTACTGGCTGTCAAACTATCACACCCTATCTCTAATGAGGACAAGTTTAACTGAAGCCAAATATGACAATAATATAAAACCTATTTGTATCTGAATGGCTCAGTGCCGTTCTTTAAATAAGCTGAGGAAGACACCTCGTATGGCTTTGTTTACATACTTGTGTATTAGAAAGGAGCTAAATTGGAGTTCATCTTTTGACATTTTTGGCCTTCACCTTGAAGAAAACAAAGTACTCTGTGGCCAATGTGTTCCAAAAACAGTTTTTTACTTAATTGGTGGCCAAAGTTTTACATCAGATGCTCTTCCTGATGCAACCTGGGCTCAAACCCACAGCCTCAGAATTATGAGGCTGCAGCTCTGACCACTGAGCTACAACACCCCCAGTATACTATATTATAATATTAGTGCTTAAAGCTCAAAAACTTGCTCGTTATTCCTCATATCAGACGAGATCTCAAGGTAACATAAAGCAGTATTGTGTTTCCATTCATCTTCAGTATAGTCCCAAACTGAGTCACAGCTGAGTGTGTATGTAAACACTATTATTGACATAAAGAGCTGTAGCTACAGCTTAACTTTGCACATGGGAGCACTAACCAATCCAGTCAACCGCATAAACAGACAGAAGAAGATGGTTCTTCTGAGGATGCTTCGTGTTAAAACACCAAGAAGCTTCTTTGGTGGACGTTTGTGATATCTTCAAAGCAAACATGACAAACGTATCTTTCATAATCTTTTAAATTAGATACAGACATATGCATCTTTTAAAAATGTGTTCTCTACAAGTCACAGGTCATAATGACTTTTGAAAAATGTACGTTTTACCTGTTTTGATTAGTTTTTATATTTACCGTATTTTTCAGCCTATAAGTCAATCAATCAATCAATCAATCACCTTTATTTAACCAGGTAGAGCCCGTTGAGATCGAGATCTCTTTTACAAGGGTGACCTGATTGATTGATTGATTGATTGATTGATTGATTGATTTTGATTAGTTTTTATATTTACCGTATTTTTCAGCCTATAAGTCACCGCTTTTGGCATCATTTGCAGGCTCTGTAACTTATACATGGAAGCAACTTATATGTGGCTTTTTTCCCATATTTATAAACCATTTTTTGACTGAGATATGACCATTTTCATTCATTCTGACTGAAAATATTGAACACTAACATTTTCAGCCACTAGATGGCTCTCGAGTAGTATGGCATGCCGTTGTGTCATGGAATAGGTAAGAGTGGCTATTAATGACACAATCGGCTTGCCATATACTTCCACCTTCATCCAGCTCATCTGCAGCAACCGTCAAATTGGTTTCATTTCGCTGCAACACCCCGGTGAAATACAGTAATTTGACCATTGAAGTGTATTTATTAAGTAAAAGTTCAACTGAAACACAACTTTACTATAATGTCAAGCAAACAAATGTGTTAATCTTGTTAAAGTCCTCCTGTGCATGCTCCTAAGCCGCCATTTGGCAGCCAATCGATTTTTGGCACAACACCGGCCCACATTTCCGGGTTGTCAACAGTGACGTGTAACAAACGCAACGCATCAGCGATGACACATTATAGATGTGACTTATATGGTGATGGTGAAGCAACATATTTATGGATTTTTCCACTTTACAGTACTAGACATATTTGGACTGATGTGACTTATAAGGCGGTGTGACGTGTACAGCGGAAAATACTGTATTACAGTTGCATAGCTCTGAGAACAGTTTTGACCGGGTTGTTTGGAGTCCAGACCAACAAAATCTTAGGTTATTTAGTGTTTTTTTTTTGTTTTTTGTTTTTTTTTGGGGGGGGGGGGTGGAAAATGGGGCTAGAAAAGATAGAGAAATTCTGAAATACTTCGGCTTCTCTGCTGCAGGAACACTGACAATGAAGGATGGGATGAACTGGGATGGGATGGGATGGGATAAAGACAAGATGATGTCTTACATTAAAGATTATTTTACAATTCATTGTGATGGCTTTCACTTTCCTTCACATCACTCCATATTATATGTGACTCAAAGTGGTTGGCAGATATTTTAAAAGATGGCACCTCAGTGCTTCATGCCAGCACTCAAATTTTCCATCAGTGCTGATGAGAATCTGAAGCATCCAAATTTAGTCAAACAAAATCCAGGGTTAATCACCCAAGATGCAACAGCGACGTTCAACATCTGCGAGGGAAGAGTGAGTGCAGTGGCTTGTGTGAAAAATCATTTACCCCTTAAACAAACAGGGTGAAAAGTGAAGTTTCCTTTTCTGTCTTGAAAATGAAAAAAAAAACTTGTTTTGGAACAAGTTAAAGACCGTACAGTGGGCGTGTCCTCGAGGTAAGGCCTTCTTTTGAACAGCAAGGGGTATTTTAAAAATTAGAACGTATAGCTGCTTGTAATACTTACTTAAGATAAATCAGTGTTAGGACATAAAACCTCCATGTTATAATTGTGCTGAGCAAAAGCACAACTTTTCTCAAGGCCATCTCTGCAGCAAACCCAAAATTCTACATCTCTGGAAAATTGTGGGTATCTGTCCCAGGTAAATTTCTTCAAAACTTTTTCGTTTCCTGAGCAAACTTTACGGTGGCCCCAAGGTGTAAATGAACAACATTAAAAAAAAACGGAATTACATTTGGAAAAACACAACAAAAACACAACAACATTTGAAAAAACAAAATTACATTTGAAAAAAAAACAGAATGACATTTGAAAAAACGGAATTACATTAAGCCAAAGCGGAAGTGGCCGAAGCGGAAGTGGCCCGAATCACATTAGAAAAAAACGGAATTACAGTACATTTGAAAAAATAGAATGACATTTGGAAAAAATGGAATTACATTAGAAAAAAACAGAATGACATGTAAAAAAAAAAACGGAATTTTCGGTCACTTCCGGTTTGGCTTAATGTAATTTCGTTTTTTCCAATGTGATTCCGGCCACTTCCACTTTGGCTTAATGTAATTCCGTTTTTTACTAATGTGATTCCGGCCACTTCCAGTTTGGCTTAATGTAATTCCGTTTTTTACTAATGTGATTCCGGCCACTTCCAGTTTGGCTTAATGTAATTCCGTTTTTTCCAATGTGATTCCGGCCACTCCGGCTTTGGCTTAATGTAATTCCGTTTTTTCAAATGTCATTCTGTTTTTTCAAATGTCATTCTGTTTTTTCAAATGTAATTTCATTTTTTCAAATGTAATTTCATTTTTTCAAATGTTGATGTGTTTTTGTTGTGTTTTTCCAAACGTAATTCTGTTGTTTTTTTAATGTTGTTCATTTACACCTTGGGGCCACCGTACAAACTGGCAAATCTGGGACGTAAGGAGATTCCTTTTTAATGAGAACTTTTTTCTGGCTGTTAAAATCATTTGGCTGGATGCTTTTTAGGCCTTCGCTGATTACAGGAGCGTTGCTTTCAGAACACACCGCTGCTCTCGTTTTACTTCGACCAACGCAGAAAGAGGCTAAAGAAGAATGGGTCAGTCTTAAGATTCCACCAAAAATTTGGCGAGTATCCTGTGAGGGAACCCGTTGCTCATTCATTTTTAATGTATCGCTCAACTTGTGCTCTGACAGTCTGAGGACGGACGCCGAAGAACAGACAGCATGAACAAAATCATTTGACAGGGAAAGAGAATTTGGAAGGAGGAATATAAGGGAACACAGGGGGGCAGCTTACTGGGGAATGAGTGCAGAGTGAATGATTGATGAGCAGTCGGGGGCTGTTGGGTGCATTCTCCAAGCAATAAAAATGGATTAATGCAACATTTTCATTCTCTGCGGATATTCACCAAACTGATCGCTGACAGGCTGATTTTACAAACTTTCCTGTCCGTTTACTGACCAATTTTTAAAACCAAAAAAAAAAATGCACAATGGGGTTTATACTCGACAGCATCCATCCTTCGTTTCTGCATCACTGCAGGTTTTAGCCACTTTTTTCCCCCACAATCATTTTGTCTTACCTGTCCATCTGCCTGTTGCTGGGTTAATTTAGCTGAATTGATCTGGTCTTCCCCAAATGTCCACATCCATCTCCTGCACCATTCCCCCTTTGACCACATGCTCTCAATGGGGTAATTTTCCCTCCAAAATCACCTTCATTCACGCTGCTTCCTGATTACCCTCTTCACCCTCTTATTATTCCTCATCCCCCACCCCATCATGTGCCAGTGGCTTTTACTAAACAAAGAGTGACCCCTGTTGGTGGGGGATAAACCTGCAGGCGACAAAGGCCTGTCTTTCTCCTCTCTGAGGGACATGAAGCGTGAAATCAGCTTGGCATCGGCTACTCTGTGACAGACCCTCTGTCTGGGGGCCATATTTGCCCCTTGCTCCCTGTCCTCACTTTGGAAGTAGCACCAGTCAGCAGGTGAAGTTGATCTTTTTGCTTCTTGTGTCTCGACAGGGTTTCCTCTCATTCTATGAAAAGAAAAGCACATCTGACAAAGTTATTAAAAAAGGTCCCATTTTTCAAGGTGGAGTGCACACCTCCTCACACACCACTGTAGGGGTGATGTTGAATAAAGAGGGGAAAAAATGCTATAAATTATATATAAAATATGTAGCACTGCAGTCAAATCTTACATCAGTGAATAAAAATTCATGTAATTTCAAGCCTTTTGTGTGAATTTTATTTAAGGCCTGCACTGAGCAAATGCACGTCAGAGAATAAGCGTTAACACGTTATTTGTACACTGGTTTCCTGATACAGGTAGTCCTCGACTTACGACGTAGATCTGTTCCTACGCAGCGTTGTAAACCGATTTTCGACGTAAGTTGGAATATACGTACATACTGCACCATATACATGTACAGTACTGTATTACCAAGCACTTAGCCTATCCTAACACAGTACCCTACATAATTATCCAAAAACATATACGTTTGGGAGCCATAATTTAATGAAGTGCAAAAATAGTTAATAGCCTACTTGGATGCTGGTGACACCGTCCCCCTCGGTCCATCCTCCGTATTCTCTATTCGTTTTCGACGTAAAACCGCCGTCCAGCTCGGTCCATCTGCCGTATTCTGCATTCCGTTTACGATGTAAAACTGCATTCACAGTACAGTTTTGTTTGTTTTTTGAATGTCCAGAGGACCAGACTTAGCTTTTTTAGAGAGTATTCCTCCGCCGCTACATTAACGACGTAAAACCGGAAACCGGAAACAACGTAACTCGACT
>JBBPBX010048441.1:12211-25750 GCA_038048925.1 Garcialebias charrua | reverse complement strand
AAATGTCCTATAAGTAAAGGATTCACAGGCAAACAAGGATTCAATTTAGACAATACAATTAAACGGGTACTTTTTTGGTTTCCAAATGCATATATGATGCCATTTTATCAATACACCTGTGTGGTAAGAAAACTTAGAACCTCTAAGTTAAGAACGTGATAGCATAAACATGAAAATTCTAATAATATCTATTTGTTGACAAAACCTTTCATACAACAGATAGTTATTGGATATATGGAGAAGATATTTTGCTGAATATTTTGCCACCAAGATGGATTGGAGTGTTCGCTATGGTTAAAATAAAAGTTGTAGTGAAAATGTTGCATGATCGAGTGAATGAGTTGATTATATTAGACACAAATGATTATAAGAGGTGAAATAAAATATATGATAAGAAAGTTCATTCTCAATAGTCCAGGTATCAATTCCGGTTCGGGTAGGATTTCACATATTTTTTTATGGATACATTTTCAGAGCATGTACTGATGTAACCCATGACTGAGGAAGCGTACAGTTCCATGTCCACTGAACTTCCATCAGAGAAGCAGCCACTGATGGAAGTTCAGTGGACATGGAACTGTACGCTTCCTCAGTCCTGGGTTACATCAGTACATGCTCTGAAAATGTATCCATAAAAAAATATGTGAAATCCTACCCGAACCGGAAACCCTGGTTAAATAAAGAAGTTCACGCCTTGCTAGCAGCCAGAGACACTGCATTCAAGTCAGGAGATAAAGTGGAGCTGAGAAAGAGCAGGAATGAACTGAAGGATGGCATTAAGAAGGCCAAGGCCACGTATGCACAGAGGATCGAGGGACAGTTCACCTCACAAGACCCACGGAGCATGTGGAAGGGTATTAAATGCATAACAGATTACAAAGGCAAAAACAAACAATGCCCCAGGGACCCATCTCTGCCTGATGCCCTCAATAAGTTTTATGCACGTTTTGATGATCCAAACAGACCAGCTAGCACCAGACTCACCTCATCACCAGATGAAGAGCATCTCAGGGTGTCCGCAGCAGAAGTGAGAGGCAGTCTCAGAAAGATTAATCCTCATAAAGCAACCGGACCAGACAACATCCCAGGGAAAGTTCTGAAGGAATGTGCGGACCAGCTCTGTGAGGTGCTGGCTGACATCTTCACCACCTCACTTGCACTGGAGTCAGTTCCCACCTGCCTGAAGACCGCGACCATCATCCCAGTCCCAAAGAGCTCCACAGTGACTGGTCTGAATGACTATAGACCGGTGGCCCTCACCCCGATAGTCGCTAAATGTTTTGAGAAACTGGTCATGTCCCACATCAAGGCAACCGTCAACATCAATGAGGACCCTCATCAATACGCATACCGTGAGAACCGATCAACAGAGGACGCCATTTCTTCCGTGGTCCACACTGCTCTCACCCACCTGGATCAGAAAGACTCATACGTGCGTCTGCTCTTTGTGGACTTCACATCTGCCTTCAACACCATGATCCCCCAAACTCTGATAGACAAACTATCTACACTTGGACTAAGCCCCTCTATTTGTAACTGGGTACTAGACTTCTTAACAGACAGACCACAGTCCGTGAAGATCCACAACTTCTCCTCCTCCACCATAACCCTCAGCACTGGCTCTCCTCAGGGATGTGTGCTGAGCCCCCTTCTGTTCACTCTGCTCACATATGATTGTACAGCCACACTTCCAGGCTGTCATATTGTTAAAGTCCATGACCCACCATGTTTTCAAATTGCATCGCCATTAATATTTATTAGTTTATTTAAAAATAATACAGGAGCGTTTATTTATATTGTAGAGAAATAATGCAAAATGTGTTATTTCATGATTTATAGCAGATTTTAGCAGAAGCTCCGGGAAGATCTGCCCCTCTCCAAATATGGGCATTCACATCACTAAAGATTCCGCCTTGGAGTTACAGGCGGAGTTTTAATAAGCCTTCATCAACTTCCATGACCGCTGCTCTAAGAGAGGAAAAAAAAGAGAAGCGGTCGCTCACTGATGTCTGTCATATTCTGAGCAGCATCCACGTAGACATACTAGTTTAATTCGCTTGATCGCGACAAATTCATTCATTTCCGCATCGCCTTTTTCTCTCCCCTGACCAGACAGGTCGGGAGTAGAAAGGCAGCCGCAGCGCGGAGCTCTGTCGGTCTGGATGTACCATCGCGCGCGGGCTTCCCCGTGCTCTCTGTGCTTCCCCGTGCTCCAGCAACAAGGCTGGACAGAACCGAGCCCCAGCACGAACTTCAAAGCTGACCCGCAGCGGAACGGGGAGCCAGGGAGAAGCCGCGCGGCTCGCTCCTCTCTGGGCAGAGGAGAGGAGAGCAGCCAGCAACAGTCGCAGCGGTGTTATATCTTATTAAAAAGGTCTATAAAATAAATAATAAATAAAAGCAGACCACTGGTCCAGTTGTACACAAAAATGCACCAGGAAATATGCAGTTTTACTCTCACTCTCATAAACCTCCATGGAAACTCACTCCTACCTTCTGCCTTGCTTTCTGGGTGGAGATCAATGTAACGAAAGGCATGACCCTTCGGGACTTTTCGGCCAGGTTTCCGGATTCATTCGGGAGTGGGTTTTTTTTTTTTTTTAACCCTCGCCTGGCCCAAATGCAAAAATGAAAATAAAATTCATAAAATACTACAGTAATTCTCCAATATGGTGAATTGTTACTGTCACGGTGGGTGTTGTCCTTTAAGTTTGCAGATGATACAGCGGTGGTGGGATGCATCACAAACAATGATGAGTCCAGCTACAGACAGGAGGTGGAACACCTGGAGAGCTGGTGCAAAGAGAATAATCTTCACATGAATGTGAAGAAGACAAAGGAGATGATTGTGGACTTCAGAAGGAACAAACACACCCATGCCCCACTGAAAATAGGTGGGTCTGCAGTGGAAGTGGTCTCCAGCTACAAATACTTGGGTGTACACATGAATGATAACCTCAGCTGGAGCAACAACACCACCAGCCTGATCAAGAAAGGTCATCAGAGACTCTACTTCCTCAGACGGCTGAGACGAGCTGGTCTGAGCAGCCCAGTCCTCACCTCCTTCTACAGGTGTGCAGTGGAGAGCATCCTGTGCTCCAGCATCAACGTGTGGCATGGAGGCTGCACAGTTGCAGAGAGGAAAGCTCTGCAGAGAGTGGTGAAGGCTGCACAGAAGTCTGTTGGAGTCAGTCTCCCCACCATCACAGACATTTATACCTCCAGATGCAGGAAAAGAGCCACCTGCATCATGAAAGACCTCACTCATCCAGCACACTCACTCTTTGCCCCACTCCCCTCAGGACGGAGGTTGAGGAGCATCAAGTGTAGAACCACTAGACTGAGGAACAGCTTCTACCCTGAGGCTGTTAGACTCATGAATAAAAAAATAAAATAAAAATAAACACTGCAAAATATCACATCATGCTGATGCTGATCTGTTTTCTTGTTGCTGTATTCATCTGTGACCATCTGCTCATACAAACTCATGTTCGTGCTGCTGTTTATTCCCACTATATTAGGCTTAGTGTATTACTAGTTGATGTTTTTCTTAGTTAGTTCTAGATGTTATTACTGTTTTTCTCTTTCATTTGTTGTTGGATGTAACTGGGACCTCGTGTACATAATCTCGTTTTCATCACATGTACCACATGCGGTGCAAATGACAATAAAGACTCTGACTCTCTCTCTCTCTGACTCTCTGATCAAATCCACTCATTCTCAATCAGTTCATCTGGACAGTTTCTTTTTAGTAGAAACGTTTCACCCTCACTCCAGAGGGCTTCGTCACATGTCTGCCTGCCTGGGAGGAGTCGACGAGGGACAGGACAGCCCCCAGAAACCATCTTGGCTACAGCAAACTGGTTGGTCCACTTAAGTTGTTTACTTGGTGGGGTAACTTCAGTGTGCTTGGGACTACTCTGACTGACGAAGCCCTCTGGAGTGAGGGTGAAACGTTTCTACTAAAAAGAAACTGTCCAGATGAACTGATTGAGAATGAGCGGATAAAATATATGATGTTTTGGATCAAAATGTATATTTGTGTACAATAGGTCAACACAAAGGGATTTTGTATGAGTTCAAAGCATGGGATGAGACTAAAGCATGGATAGAATCTATCCGTCCATGGATAACAGTAAACAAAAATGTTAAATGGATTAATTATATTTATTATAACCAACAGCGAATTTTAATTGAACCACAGAAGCTCTTGAAATGATTGGAGAACAATTGCATGGAACAAGTAATGAAATTGTAATACAAAATAGACAAGCATTAAATTGGATATAAGCAACA
This sequence comes from Garcialebias charrua, assembly GCA_038048925.1. Lineage (NCBI taxonomy): Eukaryota > Metazoa > Chordata > Actinopteri > Cyprinodontiformes > Rivulidae > Garcialebias > Garcialebias charrua. The sequence continues at coordinate 21,454 of JBBPBX010048441.1, read as the reverse complement.
TTAAATTGGATATAAGCAGCTACAGATACAAACAGCAGAGTTTGCCAAATTTTTAAAAGATGAATACTGTATGCACTATCCTGAGAATACTATGCCAAAGGAATATTCTCCAAGACTATGAAGATGATAAAAGATTTGAAAGAAATGCTTAATACAAATGCAGGCAAAGATGACTGATCGTGGAATGGTTTTGATCTAAATTTAGGATAGAGATTAGTACAAGCTTAGTGCTAATTATAATTTCCTTTTTGACATGTTGTGTCCTACCGGCTGGGAAGCATTGGTGGACTCGTAAGATGATGAAAAGAAATGGACCTGGCTACGACAAACCAATTCGTCCAGCTTCAGATGGCCTCAGAGGACATGTCTCCCTACCTCCCATTGAACTGACTGATGAATGCTAGAAGGCCAAAGGATACGGAGAAGGCTTAGTGGCCACTGGAGATCTGGTAACAAAGTGAAAAGTGACATGTTCCTTAAAGGAAAGCCCTCCTCCAGAACTTTGTTTTGCCCCTAACGAACACAATTTTTGTTTTGATGTTGCAATTAAAGAAGAAATGAATTGAACTGAACTGAACTTGGTTAAGACATTATATCATTTTATTCCTAGTTTTTCTTCTTTTGAATATATTCATTTATAACAGGCATCATCGTGGACTTTTGATGTAGGACTTTTATATTCCATCAACGGTCAAAACATTTAATCCATTTTTAAGTTTTTGCACCATGGAACATTTATCTGTGTTTAATGTTTTATCATTTATTTGTGTATGCTTATTTTGTATGCCATTTATCCTTTATGACTCTATTCTTATAATGTTTCACTTTCAGGTTTTATCATTTTATCTTTTATTATTTAGCATTTCTAACATTAACAATTATTATTTGACCATTTATGTTTATCATTTAGTATAATGTCATGATATTTCATTTTTGTCAAGGCTATATCCGCTAATGGATTTATCCTTCATGTTTTCATTTAGTTTCACAAAGGTTGGGCATTACCATAAGTCTTATACGACAGGGTACGAGGTAAGAGGTAAGAATTACAGGTAGTCCCCGACTTACGAGCACTCTTACTTACGAGGTCCCGGACTTACGAGCATGCATCTCATTTAAAAAAAAAAATAATATTTTTTTTTTTTTTTTTTTACTTTTTTTTTTTTTTTATAAATGAATACATGTACAGTACTGGACAGTCACCAAGCACTTAGCCTATCCTAACACAGTTTTTAAAAATGAAGGAATGAGTTGAATTGTCTCCCTTTCACATAAAGGAAGCAAGCTCCCTTTATGGGAATGGAGCCTGCAGGGAGGAGGGACACAATTCAACTGACTCCTTAACTATGTTAGGATAGGCTAAGTGCTGGTGACTGTACAGTACTGTACATTTATCTATTTATAAATAAAAAAATAAAAAAATAAAAATACTGTATATACAGTACTGTATATTTTTAATAAATAGATAAATGTACCTGACCTGAGACTCCCACAGTCACTGATTGACTTTAAAAGCAGCATAAAGACTTTTCTTTTTAAGCAAGCCTATTCTGCTTCCACATGATTTTATCTTTGATCTTAGCTGATATCATGATTTTACTTGATTTTATCACTTGTTTTATTTATTTATTTTTTAAGCAAGCCTAATCTGCATCCACATGATTTTATCTTTGATCTTAGTCGATATTATTATTGATTTTATTTGATTTTATCACTTGTTTTATTTTGATCTTTGCTTTGTTACACTTTGTAGCACTTTGAGATTTTTATTAATGAAAAGTGCATTATAAATTGAATTCATTATTATTATTATTATTAAATGTACAGTCACCAAGCACTTAGCCTATCCTAACACAGTTTTTAAAGATGAAGGAGTCAGCAGGCTCCATTCCCATAAAGGGAGCTACTTTCACTTTATGTGAAAGGGAGACAATTCAACTCATTCCTTCATCTTTAAAAACTGTGTTAGGATAGGCCAAGTGCTTGTTGACTGTCCAGCACTGTACATGTATTCATTTATTATAAAAAAAAAAAAAAAAGTAAAAAAAAAATTTTTTTTTTTTTTTTTTTTTTACTATGTGATCCTACTTACGAATTTTTGACATACGAGCGCCCCCTAGGGACGGAACTCGCTCGTAAGTCGGGGACTACCTGTAACCACATGACCGATAAAGGTCTTTAACAATTAGTGGATGCTGCCACTCCTGGCCCATGGTGGGAGCTCTAGAGAGGGGGGTCCCAAGGAGTGATTTTTTTCCCCGCTAATAAATGAAATAAAGCGAGCAACGGTTTTTCGGCTCCTTCAGGAGTGGAAGCAACTGCTTCCATAGATTAAACTTAGGTAAGATAAATCTCTGATACCTTGAACCTTAAACACAGTCTAGCTTAGTCTCTAGCTTATGATTACACTTAAGGAGAGTAGCTCATTTTGTTAATATATAACTTTTTATTATGTTAACTTTTCTTAGACTTCACTATTATTATGCATGTAGCACTGAAAAAGTAGACATTAGTCAGCCTTAGTTTGAGATTCATCTCAAAAAGCGAGGATTGTAGGTTTTGAACGTAGAACAAGTCAGTGAGAAATTCAACTTGTACATAGCACATTCAGTATAAATACTTCAGAACAGAAGGTCATGATAACATCTGGTAGTTTCCTATAAAAACAAATACATTAATCGTTCCCTTTGCGCGAACCCTCCATTACTGCAAAATGTTAATCCCTTGACAGGAAATGGGCCCTCCCTGATAACCAGAACTGTTTTCCTTTCTTCCCTGATGGGAAGAGCAGACCCTTTATTTACATAAGTTATGACATTAGACACAAGTATAAAAGAATCTGCATTGCTATTTTGAGGGAGATTCGGTGTGGACTGTCAGTTGTAATGTTCTATCCATTACTTATTAATAAATCCCTCCTGGCTGGCTGAAGAAGAAGGTTTCCTGGTCTCAATTATTTAATATGAAGACATAAAGCTTCAACAATAATAGCTCCGTGCTTAAACGTACCCAGGAAACTTTGTTCCGCGGAGCATATATTAACGTTCAATGAGTGAAAAAAATAACCAAAACAGTACGAAGGTGGACCGAACAGAACGGGCCGTACCGAAACGGTTCGGTACACCCACGTGTACCGTTACATGCCTAGTATGTATGCTTTGATTTCTTGCCCCATTAGTGATGTCATTTTCAATATTTTCTCTTGCTGTTTCTTATATTGCGTGAATGAGAACTTTTCTGTTGCTTAGTAGTTTAGCTAACTTTATTTCTCCTATTTTTTCCTCTTTGCCTTTAGTTAGTTTAATCGGGTGAAAACATTTTCCCTATTGTTTAAACTCTATTATTATAGCATATAGTTTTCGCATCTTTTTCACATTTACCATACACATGGGTTTCAGTTACTTTCAATTCTTCTTCCCTGATTGTATTCAACTGTGTTTGATTGCTTGTACTGTACTGAGACCAGATCTTGACTTTTTATGTAGTCTACCCTAGAGTCACTTTCTTGTGACCAACTCCTATCCCTATGTTGTCTTTTTCTTTGAATTATTTTAATTTTTGATGTATTTGCCATCAACCACTCCATTTCTTCTCCACTATTTCCTCCTGATGAGGAGGCCATGATGTTGCAGAAAGAGCTCAGTTTATGCAATTCCGGCAAGTGTCCAACTCCTACCTTTTGGGAGATTGTTTTAATTCAACCACCACTCTTCTCCACCTTGAAATAATCCAACCTCTCTTGCCTCAAACTTCCTGCTCCTGCTCCAAGCCAGGCGCATCCTGGCAGGGAGGCAGAGTCTGGGGTGCGCTTAAAAAGAGCAGCGGACAGGTGCGCTGAGTGAAGCTGATGAGGAGAGGAGGCAAGGCAACCCAAAAAACACAGCATGACTTGACATTCATTCATTCATTCAATTCATTCAACCCATGACATGAACACAAATCATTACATTCATGTATTTTTTTTATCAGGATTCATACAACGTCGACCCCCAAATAGCAGACCAGGGAAGTAAGGACACAAGGCAGGATAAAAAGGTAAGTTATATTTTATTTACAGGTGCAGATTTAATACTCGAGCAGATGGAAAGGAAGAAGGGGAGACGGTGAGTAATATATCCTCTTGACCAATTGGTGGTATTGATTTGTAGAGCAAGAGTTGATTCTTACTTTGTTTTTGCAAAAGATGGATGAAGAGGAGTAGAGAGAGGGTTCCTGGGTTTGAGGATAATCCAGAGTAAGTAAGTAAGTAAGGTTTATTTCTAGAGCGCTTATCACAGACATAAAATCACAAAGCGTTGTACAATAAAAATCAATGCTAAAAGTATACACAGAATAAAACAAGCATAAAACTACAAATATCAATCAAGAAAAAAATAAAATAAAATCATGACATAAAAGCCTGAGCGAATAAAAGTGTTTTCAGTTATTTTTTAACCATTGAATCATTCCAAACTTCAGTCATACTGCTTTTGTGTTGTTTTCTGTTTTTGATACCTTTCATCAAATGGACATATCACAAAAACTTGGCCAAGCTTCAGTTCCTCAATTGCAGGTTACAGGATTTGCAATCACAGGTCCTTATTCTTCAAATGTTTCCAGTTCACAATTACCTGCCTCCCAAGTTCCCACAATGTCAAGCCAGTTTCCTGACCTCCAAACAGACACTTTTGGGCCTTTTCCACAGGTACTCTTCAGCACAACTCGACTCAGTTCGGTACACTTCCAAGCCCTTTCCCACTATCACTTTTCGTGGAACCGGCACCTTTTTTGGTCCCTTTTTCTCAAGGGTACGAGCCGGCACCAAAACGTGATGTCAGAACACTGTCGATCACTGATTGGTCAGGGAGCAGAGTCACTAGAGGTGTTTGAGAGTTTTTCAAAAACATTAAGTCCGCTATTTGCAATAACCGGTGTTTGTAAAATCTTCATTTAGAACTACAGTAGTGTGAAGGAGCTGAGTTGTAAATCAGGAAACAAGATTGTGTTGACTTGATATCACCATAAACATTTCTAAAACTATTTATATGTTTTAAAAGATGATTAAATCAAAGTTGTTGGGAAGGTGTGGTGCAGGTGAAATGAAGGTTGATGTTTGTTTGTAGTTATTTTGTATTTTTTAAACAAGGGGCAGATATTATAAGACTATTTTCGTCTTTCTGCACATTTTCAGTGTTTTTTCTTCTTCTGATGAATTTGTTTTATTTTGAATTTAAAAAAACATGCAGAGCTGGGGCTGTTTGTTTACATCGTAGTTTCAGGGACACGTTGGCTCAAACTTTATTGTCCTTCATCTTCTGACTCTCATCATATTATATCGAGTGGAAACTCTTCACATTCCACTCGATAGAATATGATGAGAGTCAGAAGATGAAGAACAATAAAGTTTGAGCCAACGTTTCCCTGAAACCACGACGTAAACAAACAGCCCCAGCGCTGCATGTTTTTTTAATTCTAAATAAAACAAATTCATCAGAAGAAAAAAAAAACACTGAATGAAAATGTGCAGAAAGACGAAAATAGTGTTATAATATCTGCCCCTTGTTTAAAAAATACAAAATAACTACAAACAAACAACAACCTTCACTTCACCTGCACCACACCTTCCCAACAACTTTGATTTAATCATATTTTAAAACATATAAATAGTTTTAGAAATGTTTATGGTGATATCAAGTCAACACAATCCTGTTTCCTGATTTACAACTCAGCTCCTTCAAACTAGTCCTAAATGGAGGTTTTACAAACATTTACATTCCCTTCAGGGTTTAATAACTTTAAACAAATTTTAATTGAATATTTGGGGGGTAATTTTTTTTCAGTTTTATACATGACTTGTAAAATACTATGTTCAACCAAATCATAAAATTTTAATAATTTAAACTGATGAAATATTTGTTGGGTGACCATAGCACTTCCTACTAATAATTCTTATAGCTCTTTAAAAACCAACAGCAATAAAAGGAGGCAATGGAAATAAAAATGTTACATACTAAAACACCAAAAGTAATAAAAGTTACACACTGAAAGCTTTTTTGAACAAGTGGGTCTTCAGTCTGGTTTTGAACAGAGTCAGATCAGAGGTGGCACGCAGCTCAAGGGGGAGACTCAAGGGGGAGACAGGTAATAATTGAAACTGGAGCAGAACAATGTGCAGGCTGAATTCAGCAGAGTTTGGGTCGGACTGTTTGTGTGTGTGAGTGGATGGGATGGGGGTTAGGACGCTCGACAGAATGAAGCTGCATTCACACACAGGCTTGTTAATTGTTGTTGCTCTCTAAGGGCCGTTTACACAGTATGTATTTTGAGTGAAACCGCTCCTTTCTTTCTGCGGTTCTGCTGATCATTTACACGACACCACTGGCCCCCCTCTTTGAATCCGAAGGTTTCTGAATCCACCTCTCACAGTGGAGGTTTTTTTGCTGACCCCCGTTGATAACATAAACATCTCCCACTAAGCTTTTGTTTGACCTACATGTGCACAGCACGCATGCGCGGACAGCCAGGTGAACAGGCAGGCGGACATTTCACGTGTCACGCTGCACAATATGTGCTAAATAATAACAGTTTAACACTAATAAACAGTGGTTATGTTAGTGTGGGAGATATATAAAGTTATCTGAGCTAAATTAATCTATCTGGACTCGTTACGTTAGTTAAACGATGCGTAACGTGCTGCGTGTAAAGTTGAAAATGAAGACACTAGGTTTATTTTTATTTATTTATTTATTCAACACCACAAACAGTATGTCACACAAACACTGATAATTTAATTGAACACTCTAAAAACATGTTAACTGAACTGTTATCTACATTAATGAACTGGACTCTGCTCTGTTTTCATACTGGATACTGGACCACATCCAAACCGGTCCGCCTGTTGGAAGGACAGCTGCTTGACCTCGCAGAAAAAAATAAAAAAATAAAAACTCAGTTCGTTGTTGTGTGATCAAAGTAAACACAAGCAAACATTATATTAAGAACGTTGATTTACCTGCTATAAGCTGTTTATCACGGACTAAAGTCTGACATCGTCGACTCGGTTCTGGTCCACTCAGCGTCTGGTGTGGAGCAGGTTAGATGAAGTGGGTCCCACTTGGTGTCAAATCTGTCGACTCTTTTCCAAATCCAGCTTTAACTTGTTGTTAGCTCAACGTTTAGCACAAAAGAAAGCAGCAGTCTGCCAGCAGACTGGGGAAACATGCATGCGCATTAGGTGAAGGTGCAAAAATTCACAGCGCCAACTAATGACCCGGCATGGTAACTACAGCAGAGGGGGAGATTTGAGCGGATGCATGTAAACACTAGAATTCGCCCGTGTAAACGCAAATCATTTCATCTAATTAACATACCCAAAACCTCCGTTTCCCCCCACCGTGTCCTTGTAAACAGGGCCTAAAATAGTTTCAATTCAACCTTTATTTATAAAGGTTGTCAGTCTCATTGAGCCTCAAGGACTCATTTACAAGAGAGACTTGTTTTTAATCAATTTAATCAAGTTTACAAATGTTTTACAACCTTTTAAAATATATCAAAATGTAGGAAATGGCATCTCTTTCATTCCAAATTTTCTGGGGGAGGACCCATGGAACCCACCCCCTTGTGCTCCCTGTACCCTCACCGACGCAAGCGGGTCCCTGGTTCAAATCCTGGTCCGGGAGCCTTTCTGGGTGGAGTTTGCAAGTTCTCTCCATGCATGCGTGGGTTTTCTCCAGGTACTTCGGTTTCCTCCCACAGTCCAAAAACATGTTTGTTTGGCTGATTGGTAACTCTAAATTGTCCCTAGGTGTGAGTGAGAGAGTGAATGGTTGTTTGTCTCGTTTGTCTCTATGTTGCCCTGTGATGGACTTGCGACCCATCCAGGGTGTACCCCACCCCTTGCACAGTGATTGCTGGACATGGGCACCAGCAACCCCATGACCCAAAATGGAAGAAGCGGGTAAAATGGATGGATGGATGAACCAGTTTAAGATCGAAAGTTATCTTGTATATAATCATTTTAAAGGTGCCTCAAGGGTTAACGATCTTTATGACACGTTTAAAATGCACCACTCTCTGATCATTGCACTGTGGATTCCATAAGTTTATTATCGTTATTATCTTTCATTACCAGTGATAGGAATAACGGAGTTATAAATAAACGGCATTACAAACTGAGTTATTTTTTTCATTAACGGGTAATCTAAGTAGTTACTATGTCTATCGTTACAACGCCGTTACCGTTACAAACACTAAAATGAGGTACGTTATTTTGTCTTCTGCGCGCTGTCTCTCGCTGCTTGTTTACTTTTTTTCCCCCCTTGGTGAGGGAGGGTGGAGGGGGAAGCAGCAGAGGGGAGGGAGGGTAGGAGCATAGACGTGGGAGCAGAGGGGAGGGAGGGGCGAAACAATAAGGATGATGCTGATTGGCTAAGGTAGAGTGTCAGGTAGAGGTCAGCCAATCAGAAGATCTGTTGTTCAGTTCACTCAAACCACAAGCCGCAGGTCCGTAGCTTCAAATCTGAAAAGTTAACAGAAGTCTGGCAGCAATGGCGCGTCTGGAGGGAAAGTTGGCGTTTTCAAAGTGGGAAATACAGAAATTACTTTACTCTCCTTGAGGTAAAAGGCAAGAACGTGCATGTGAAGTGTACATTATGTCCCGGAGCGAAGTGTACGTCCGTCGTAATCTGATCTGACAAGCATCTCACAACTGCTCAGGTAATTCAGCTTTTCAGTACTGTTTTAAAAGTACTTCATATTGTGAAAATGGTTCTTTTGTTTTTAAGAAAATTCTTGAAGAACCAGTTGTGTGAGAGTTTGATTTTATTTTACACTACAAAGCACTTATTTTAACTGTTTACTTTTATTTCTAAGAAAACACTTGAACAGTACAGGGTGTACATAGAGCTGAAAACACAATTGTTATATTATTTTGTTAACCTGTATTTTGTAATGAAGAAAAAACTTGAAGTATAGTATGTCAACCAGTCATGTTCTGTTGAGGTGCTGTAAGCATTTCTACTTAAAATTCGTAGATATATCTAAACTTAAACCAACCAAACAAACAATAGTTACTTTCCCTGGTAACTAATTACTTTTATAGGTGAGTAATTCAGTTACTAACTCAGTTACTTTTTGGGCGAAGTAACTAGTAACTATAATTAATTACTTTTTTGAAGTAACATTCCCAACACTGTTCATTACACAAATAGTCTGAGTTTCTCTTCTTCTCTTGACACAGTCTTGTATTACTTTGCACATTAGTTT
>JBBPBX010048441.1:0-12106 GCA_038048925.1 Garcialebias charrua | reverse complement strand
CTGCTGTTATACTGCTCACTGGGCTGCACACACATGCGCACACGCACACACCCACACACACACACAGACGAACATGACTGCTCCTCTTGGCGAGTAAAACCAATGTGAAATGAAAGGGAAAAACAATCCCTCGCTTTTCAATCTGTTTAATCCACACCTCCAATCACTTTTTCACCTCCTCCTCATCCAATCACTTCACCCCCCACCCCACTACTAATCTCTCCACCTCTCCTTCCATCCATTTAACAACTCTACCATCCTCCATTTCTGATCCAATCTCCCCTTACTACCTCCTTCTTTCTCTCCTTCTTCTCCTACCTTATCAAGCTTGATAGGCTGAGTAGAGATGGTTTAAGGCTGTAACCTCCACTCCACACCACCATACACACCTTACCCCCCCCCCCCTTCATCCATCCTTTCTGAAATACATAAATACCATTTTCCATTTACATCAGTCTGATGAAGGCAGCAGCTGAGGCAAGATTACATTACAGCTGAAAACAATATTTGATTGCGTGTCTGTTTCTCCACGAGTGCATGTCAGTTGCGACATGAATTATTATTTGTACCCCTCCCCCCCCCAAGCACACATGCACACACATATAAATTACATATATGTACCTGTGTGTTGTTACAGGTGCAAATGTTTATCTTCATTTGGGTCCTACATGATGGAAAAGGAAAACAGTTGAGTCTTTTAATGTGGAGTCCAGAGACAAAAGTGGGAAATAGTAATCTTATGCAAAATAAATGAGAGATCTGGGTACAGCGTTTTGTGTGTGTGCACATGTGTGCTTGTAAATTAGATTGATGGCAGGTATAATTGAATTGTATGTGCTCCCAGAGATTCCGTTTCCCCTCCTTCATCACTCTGTCCTTCAGTTTCTGTCTGGAGGCGTTCATGTTGCTGGTGTGTCAGTGACAAGCACAAAGGTTTTCACCAATATCGGAAAGTTCTTCATAAATCAAGGATTTGTGACAAGTGTATCTTCTCAGCTTCTACCTTAAATTATAACAATATAATTTTAATTATGTTACTGTATTTGAAAATGCAACTTCTTTAAGACAGCAGTTGAATTGTCTTTAAATAGCACAAATATTAAATGAAACGTGTAACATTAGTGTCACAGAGTAGTAGAAAGCTCTTAGGAGTACTTTTCAGCACAGCAGGCATTTTCCTTCTTTCTGTTTTTACAAGAAAAGTACTCAAGCCTTCCTAAACATCACTCAGTTGGCAAGGAGTATATTGTGTCTGATTATCCAGAAGAGAAAACCAATACAAAGCTAAAATGAAACTAGCATTCCTCTAAAAAGTACAAATAACCTTGCATGATACAGTTTTAAACACAGGTTTTACACTACAGTATCTGGCATCTGACAAAGTAGAAATTGGGGATAACTTCCACCACATCAAATTTTAGTTTAACATCTTTAAGACAAACAAGGTAATAGCCTGTTTAATGTTTGCTGAGGCTGATTGGCAGTGGAAGCCATCTCAAATCAATTGACTCTGAAAGTTAATCTGTTTTTTTATTTATTTTTATTAGACCTTTATTTAACCAGATAAAAAAACAACACTGAGATCAAGACCTCTTTCACAAGGGTGATCTGGCCAAGAATAGGCAGCAGCGCACGTCATAAAAAACAAAACAAGATTAGAATAGGACTTCAGAAATATATATATACAAAACATACAGTATAACAGCAAATGGCAATAATTGTAGTAAATAAAAATTTAAAACAATGACAATTTAAGATCTAAAACACAGGCCCTGTTGACAAGATTTATTTTTTTGTTTTTGTTTGTTTGCAAAAAGCACTCAAAGTTACAAGTTCTGTCAGTTTTAATTCATCTTGCAAGGCATTCCAAGCTGAGGGGGCAAAAAAGCTAAAAGCTTTCTTGGCCTTTTCTGTTTGTAGACGAGGAACATAAAGATGTAAACAGTCCTTAGAGCGTTAGGCATAACTAGTGTCCATTCTTCAAATAAAAGTACATAAAAAATGTGGAAGCATGCAGGGGGGGTTGATAAGAAACTTATAAACCAAAACCATCCAATGCACATGTTGCCTGTTAAACAGGGAAGACATACTGGTTTTAAGCTAGCGATCACAATGAGTAACACTGTAATAAATCCACTTCTTTTTTTGGGGATGAAGAACTAATTTCAGTTGAAAAAATTTGAAAAACTGTGTGATATTTGGGGACAATAATTTGTCGTTCCGAAAAACCATGTCAGTTGGCATTAAACCTAATTAAACCTAATTTTGTGAGTTGTCAGCACTTATATCTCTAAGTTGTAGAGATCTAAAACAATAGTTTACATAATTAAAATGTCACCTGTTCATTGGTTAAAGTTAATTTTGTTATTTTTACATGTGCAGTTGAGTGTCACCATTGTTTAGTAAAATGGCATGTTGTGTCACAAATAAAACTAAATAAAAATTAACAAATTAAAAGTCAATTGCACCCCTAAAATCACTGTGATTAATTGTCACATTAACTTCATTATCTTAGCCACAGGAGTGAGTTTAAAAACAGGATGATGTCTATATGAACTAGTTGAATGAGGTGTCTCTAAAACATCCTGATGCATGATCAATAATTTAACCCTTGTGTTGTCCTGCGGGTCAAAAGTGACCCGCTACCATGTTTAGCTATAGAAAAAATACCTTAAACTATATTTTTCCAACTTGAAATTTTATGACTTTTCCTAAAGTGACCCCATCATTACAAAAAGTGATACTTTGTTTTTGTCTAGGTTTACATGTGGGCTGTACACCACTAGGGTCCAAAGATCGTCCTATGGGTCATTTTTGACCCGTGAATTATAAAGGCATTTAAACACCAGAAAAAAGTTCAAAGGCCACACACAAACTCTCTCTAACACACACACACACACACACACACACACACACACACACACACACACACACACACACACACACACACACACACACATCAAAGACACTAGAACTTGCATTTGACCTGCACCTGCACTCTTGATCTGCAGCTAACCCCTCACATCACACAAGCTGCCAAGCAAAACAAAAAAACAAACTAAGAAATAATAAAGGCTGCAGCTGGGTCAGTCAAAAGAAAAAGGTGCCAGTTCTGCCCCTGGAAGAAGGACTGCAAGACAAAAGCTGTGTGCTGCACATGTGAGAAACACATCTGCAAAGCCCATTCTCACGTTCACACATACTGTCCTTCTTCTTCTTCTTCTTTCGGCTTTTCCCTTTTCAGGGGTCGCCACAGCGAGTCATCCTTCTCCACCTCACTCGGTCCTCTGCATCCTCTGTCCTCACTCCAACTACCTTCATGTCCTCTCTAACTGCATCCATATATCTCCTCTTTGTCTTTTTCCTGGCAGCTGCATTTCTAACATCCTTCTACCAATATACCCACTGTCCCTCCTCTGGACATGTCCAAACCATCTCAGTCTGGCCTCCCTAACTTTATCTCCCAGTTGTTCAACATGTGCTGTACCTCTGATGATCTCATTCCTGATCTTATCCATCCTTGTCACTCCTAAGGAGAACCTCAGCATCTTCATTTTCTTTCTCCTGTCTTTTTGTCAATGTCTCTGTCTCCAGACCATACAATATAGCTGGTCTCACCACTGTCTTGTAAACTTTTCCTTTGACCTTTGCTGACACCTTTTTGTCACAAATCACTCCTGAAACTTTTCTCCATCCACTCCATCCTGCCTGGACTCTCTTCTTCACCTCTTTACCACATTCCATTTTCCTGGACAGTGGACCCCAAGTACTTGAAGTCCTGCACCTTTGTGACCTCTGCTCCTTGTAGCCTCACTGTTCCACTGGCCTCCCTCTCATTCACACACATGTACTCTGTCTTACTACGGCTGACTTTCATTCCTCTTCTTTCAAGTGAATACCTCCACCTCTCCAAGTTCTCTTCCACCTGTTCCCTGTTCTCACCACATATCACAATGTCATCTGCAAACATCATAGTCCATGGGGATTCCTGCCTGACTTCATCTGTTAGTCGGTCCATCACCAGAGCAAACAAGAAGGGGCTCACAGCAAGGTCCTACTGAACACTATACAGTAACACTGTGTAAAGAGCTATGGTAAAGCAAGACAAGTTGTTTGGCAATACTATTTTAAGCAAGGTCCTACTGATTGCCAACAATATTACTCTACAGTCATCTACACAGTCCCCGCAATGCTTGTTTCAGTCAGGGGACTGCATTCTGAGGACTGTGTAGTCCTCAGAATGCAGTCCCCTTACTGAAACAAGCATTGCGGGGACTGTGTCTACTCTCCCAAAAACCCATGTCCACTAAAATACCTGTCCGACAAATTAGAAAGATTTCCAAGTCAGAAAGCTGTTCACCTGTGGTTCAAGAGATGAGGATAGTGATCCCATCGGTTCTTCTCCTACAGTTTGGTCAGGGTGAGCAGAAACCTGTGGAGAACACACGAAATGAGTCATTAAGATTCATTTAATATTAACTTCAAGTTAGAACACTATACAGTAACACTGTGTAAAGAGCTATGGTAAAGCTAGACAAGTTGTTTGGCAAAACTATTTTAAGCAAGGTCCTACAGATTGCCAACAATATTACTCTACAGTCATCTATACACAGTCTTCAGAATGCAGTCCCTTGACAGGAACAAGCATTGCGGGGACTGTGTCTACTCTCCCAAAAACCCATGTCCACAAAAATACCTGTCAGACAAATTAGAAAGATTTCCAAGTCAGAAAGCTGTTCACCTGTGGTTCAAGAGATGATAGTGATCCTATCGGTTCTTCTCCTACAGTTTGGTCAGGGTGAGCAGAAACGTGTGGAGAAGACACCAAACGAGTCATTAAGATTCATTTAATATTAACTTCAAGTTAGAACATTATACAGTAACACTGTGTAAAGAGTTACAGTCAAGCTAGACAAGTTGTTTGGCAATACTAATTTATGCAAGGTCCTACTGATCGCCAACAATATTACTCTACGGTTATCTACACATAGTCCTCAGAATGCAGTCCCCTGACAGGAATAACCATTGCTGGGACTGTGTCTACTCTCCCAAAAACCCATGTCTACTAAAATACCTGTCAGACAAATTAGAAAGATTTCCAAGTCAGAAAGCTGTTCACCTGTGGTTCAAGAGATGATAGTGATCCCATCGGTTCTACTCCTATATTTTGGTCAGGGTGAGCAGAAACCTGTGGAGAACACACCAAACGACTCAATAAGATTAATTTAATATTAACTTCAAGTTAGAACTCTATACAGTAACACTGTGTAAAGAGTTACAGTCAAGCTAGACAAGTTGTTTGGCAATACTAATTTAAGCAAGGTCCACCTATTGCCAAATATATTACTCTACAGTCATCTACACACAGTCCTCAGAATGCAGTCCCTTGACAGAAACAAGCATTGCGGGGACTGTGTCTACTCTCCCAAAAACCCATGTCCACAAAAATACCTGTCAGACAAATTAGAAAGATTTCCAAGTCAGAAAGCTGTTCACCTGTGGTTCAAGAGATGAGGATAGTGATCCCATCGGTTCTTCTCCTACAGTTTGGTCAGGGTGAGCAGAAACCTGTGGAGAAGACACCAAATGAGTCATTAAGATTCATTTAATATTAACTTCAAGTTAGAACACTATACAGTAACACTGTGTAAAGAGCTATGGTAAAGCTAGACAAGTTGTTTGGCAATACTATTTTAAGCAAGGTCCTACTGATTGCCAACAATATTACTCTACAGTCATCTACACACAGTCCTCAGAATGCAGTCCCCTGACAGGAACAAGCATTGCGGGGACTGTGTCTACTCTCCCAAAAACCCATGTCCACTAAAATACCTGTCAGACAAATTAGAAAGATTTCCAAGTCAGAAAGCTGTTCACCTGTGGTTCAAGAGATGAGGATAGTGATCCCATCGGTTCTTCTCCTACAGTTTGGTCAGGGTGAGCAGAAACCTGTGGAGAACACACGAAATGAGTCATTAAGATTCATTTAATATTAACTTCAAGTTAGAACACTATACAGTAACACTGTGTAAAGAGCTATGGTAAAGCTAGACAAGTTGTTTGGCAAAACTATTTTAAGCAAGGTCCTACAGATTGCCAACAATATTACTCTACAGTCATCTATACACAGTCTTCAGAATGCAGTCCCTTGACAGGAACAAGCATTGCTGGGACTGTGTCTACTCTCCCAAAAACCCATGTCCACAAAAATACCTGTCAGACAAATTAGAAAGATTTCCAAGTCTGTTCCAAGCTGTTCACCTGTGGTTGAAGAGATGAGGATAGTGATCCCATCGCTTCTTCTCCTACAGTTTGGTCAGGGTGAGCAGAAACCTGTGGAGAAGACACCAAATGAGTCGATAAGATTCATTTAATATTAACTTCAATACTATTTTTAAGCAAGGTCCTACTGAACACTATACAGTAACACTGTGTAAAGAGCTATGGTAAAGCAAGACAAGTTGTTTGGCAATACTATTTTAAGCAAGGTCCTACTGATTGCCAACAATATTACTCTACAGTCATCTACACAGTCCCCGCAATGCTTGTTTCAGTCAGGGGACTGCATTCTGAGGACTGTGTAGTCCTCAGAATGCAGTCCCCTTACTGAAACAAGCATTGCGGGGACTGTGTGTACTCTCTCAAAAACACATGTCTACTAAAAGACCTGTCAGACAAATTAGAAAGATTTCCAAGTCAGAAAGCTGTTCGCCTGTGGTTCAAGAGATGAAGATAGTGATCCCATCGGTTCTTCTCCTACAGTTTGGTCAGGGTGAGCAGAAACCTGTGGAGAAGACACCAAATGAGTCATTAAGATTCATTTAATATTAACTTCAAGTTAGAACACTATACAGTAACACTGTGTAAAGAGCTATGGTAAAGCTAGACAAGTTGTTTGGCAATACTATTTAAAGCAAGGTCCTACTGATTGCCAACAATATTACTCTACAGTCATCTACACACAGTCCTCAGAATGCAGTCCCCTGACAGAAACAAGCATTGCGGGGACTGTGTCTACTCTCCCAAAAACCCATGTCCCCAAAAATACATGTCAGACAAATTAGAAAGATTTCCAAGTCAGAAAGCTGTTCACCTGTGGTTCAAGAGATGAGGATAGTGATCCCATCGGTTCTTCTCCTACAGTTTGTTCAGGGTGAGCAGAAACCTGTGGAGAAGACACCAAATGAGTCATTAAGATTCATTTAATATTAACTTCAAGTTAGAACACTATACAGTAACAATGTGTAAAGAGCTACAGTAAGGCTAGACAAGTTGTTTGGCAATACTATTTTAAGCAAGGTCCTACTGATTGCCAACAATATTACTCTACAGTCATCTACACACAGTCCTCAGAATGCAGTCCCCTGACAGGAACAAGCATTGCGGGGACTGTGTCTACTCTCCCAAAAACCCATGTCCACTAAAATACCTGTCAGACAAATTAGAAAGATTTCCAAGTCAGAAAGCTGTTCACCTGTGGTTCAAGAGATGAGGATAGTGATCCCATCGGTTCTTCTCCTACAGTTTGGTCAGGGTGAGCAGAAACCTGTGGAGAAGACACCAAATGAGTCATTAAGATTCATTTAATATTAACTTCAAGTTAGAACACTATACAGTAACACTGTGTAAAGAGCTATGGTAAAGCTAGACAAGTTGTTTGGCAAAACTATTTTAAGCAAGGTCCTACAGATTGCCAACAATATTACTCTACAGTCATCTATACACAGTCTTCAGAATGCAGTCCCTTGACAGGAACAAGCATTGCGGGGACTGTGTCTACTCTCCCAAAAACCCATGTCCACAAAAATACCTGTCAGACAAATTAGAAAGATTTCCAAGTCAGAAAGCTGTTCACCTGTGGTTCAAGAGATGATAGTGATCCTATCGGTTCTTCTCCTACAGTTTGGTCAGGGTGAGCAGAAACCTGTGGAGAACACACGAAATGAGTTATTAAGATTCATTTAATATTAACTTCAAGTTAGAACACTATACAGTAACACTGTGTAAAGAGCTATGGTAAAGCTAGACAAGTTGTTTGGCAAAACTATTTTAAGCAAGGTCCTACAGATTGCCAACAATATTACTCTACAGTCATCTATACACAGTCTTCAGAATGCAGTCCCTTGACAGGAACAAGCATTGCGGGGACTGTGTCTACTCTCCCAAAAACCCATGTCCACAAAAATACCTGTCAGACAAATTAGAAAGATTTCCAAGTCAGAAAGCTGTTCACCTGTGGTTCAAGAGATGATAGTGATCCTATCGGTTCTTCTCCTATATTTTGGTCAGGGTGAGCAGAAACGTGTGGAGAAGACACCAAACGAGTCATTAAGATTCATTTAATATTAACTTCAAGTTAGAACTCTATACAGTAACATTGTGTAAAGAGTTACAGTCAAGCTAGACAAGTTGTTTGGCAATACTAATTTAAGCAAGGTCCACCTATTGCCAAATATATTACTCTACAGTCATCTACACACAGTCCTCAGAATGCAGTCCCTTGACAGAAACAAGCATTGAGGGGACTGTGTCTACTCTCCCAAAAACCCATGTCCACAAAAATACCTGTCAGACAAATTCGAAAGATTTCCAAGTCAGAAAGCTGTTCACCTGTGGTTCAAGAGATGAGGATAGTGATCCCATCGGTTCTTCTCCTACAGTTTGGTCAGGGTGAGCAGAAACCTGTGGAGAAGACACCAAATGAGTCATTAAGATTCATTTAATATTAACTTCAAGTTAGAACACTATACAGTAACAATGTGTAAAGAGCTACAGTAAGGCTAGACAAGTTGTTTGGCAATACTATTTTAAGCAAGGTCCTACTGATTGCCAACAATATTACTCTACAGTCATCTACACACAGTCCTCAGAATGCAGTCCCCTGACAGGAACAAGCATTGCGGGGACTGTGTCTACTCTCCCAAAAACCCATGTCCACTAAAATACCTGTCAGACAAATTAGAAAGATTTCCAAGTCAGAAAGCTGTTCACCTGTGGTTCAAGAGATGATAGTGATCCCATCGGTTCTTCTCCTACAGTTTGGTCAGGGTGAGCAGAAACCTGTGGAGAACACACCAAATGAGTCATTAAGATTCATTTAATATTAACTTCAAGTTAGAACACTATACAGTAACACTGTGTAAAGAGCTATGGTAAAGCTAGACAAGTTGTTTGGCAAAACTATTTTAAGCAAGGTCCTACAGATTGCCAACAATATTACTCTACAGTCATCTATACACAGTCTTCAGAATGCAGTCCCTTGACAGGAACAAGCATTGCGGGGACTGTGTCTACTCTCCCAAAAACCCATGTCCACAAAAATACCTGTCAGACAAATTAGAAAGATTTCCAAGTCAGAAAGCTGTTCACCTGTGGTTCAAGAGATGATAGTGATCCTATCGGTTCTTCTCCTACAGTTTGGTCAGGGTGAGCAGAAACCTGTGGAGAAGACACCAAATGAGTCATTAAGATTCATTTAATATTAACTTCAATTTAGAACACTATACAGTAACACTGTGTAAAGAGCTATGGTAAAGCTAGACAAGTTGTTTGGCAATACTAATTTAAGCAAGGTCCTACTGATTGCCAACAATATTACTCTACAGTCATCTACACACAGTCCTCAGAATGCAGTCCCTTGACAGGAACAAGCATTGCGGGGACTGTGTCTACTCTCCCAAAATCCCATGTCCACAAAAATACATGTCAGACAAATTAGAAAGATTTTCAAGTCAGAAAGCTGTTCACCTGTAGTTCAAGAGATGAGGATAGGGATCCCATCGGTTCTACTCCTATAGTTTGGTCAGGGTGAGCAGAAACGTGTGGAGAAGACACCAAACGAGTCATTAAGATTCATTTAATATTAACTTCAAGTTAGAACACTATACAGTAACACTGTGTAAAGAGCTATGGTAAAGCTAGACAAGTTGTTTGGCAAAACTATTTTAAGCAAGGTCCTACTGATTGCCAACAATATTACTCTACAGTCATCTACACACAGTCCTCAGAATGCAGTCCCCTGACAGGAACAAGCATTGCGGGGACTGTGTCTACTCTCCCAAAAACCCATGTCCACAAAAATACCTGTCAGACAAATTAGAAAGATTTCCAAGTCAGAAAGCTGTTCACCTGTGGTTCAAGAGATGATAGTGATCCCATCGGTTCTTCTCCTACAGTTTGGTCAGGGTGAGCAGAAACCTGTGGAGAACACACCAAACGAGTCATTAAGATTCATTTAATATTAACTTCAAGTTAGAACATTATACAGTAACACTGTGTAATGAGTTACAGTCAAGCTAGACAAGTTGTTTGGCAATACTAATTTAAGCAAGGTCCTACTGATCGCCAACAATATTACTCTACGGTTATCTACACATAGTCCTCAGAATGCAGTCCCCTGACAGGAATAACCATTGCTGGGACTGTGTCTACTCTCCCAAAAACCCATGTCTACTAAAATACCTGTCAGACAAATTAGAAAGATTTCCAAGTCAGAAAGCTGTTCACCTGTGGTTCAAGAGATGATAGTGATTCCATCGGTTCTACTCCTATATTTTGGTCAGGGTGAGCAGAAACCTGTGGAGAACACACCAAACGACTCAATAAGATTAATTTAATATTAACTTCAAGTTAGAACTCTATACAGTAACACTGTGTAAAGAGTTACAGTCAAGCTAGACAAGTTGTTTGGCAATACTAATTTAAGCAAGGTCCACCTATTGCCAAATATATTACTCTACAGTCATCTACACACAGTCCTCAGAATGTAGTCCCTTGACAGAAACAAGCATTGAGGGGACTCTGTCTACTCTCCCAAAAACCCATGTCCACAAAAATACCTGTCAGACAAATTCGAAAGATTTCCAAGTCAGAAAGCTGTTCACCTGTGGTTCAAGAGATGAGGATAGTGATCCCATCGGTTCTTCTCCTACAGTTTGGTCAGGGTGAGCAGAAACCTGTGGAGAACACACGAAATGAGTCATTAAGATTCATTTAATATTAACTTCAAGTTAGAACACTATACAGTAACACTGTGTAAAGAGCTATGGTAAAGCTAGACAAGTTGTTTGGCAAAACTATTTTAAGCAAGGTCCTACAGATTGCCAACAATATTACTCTACAGTCATCTATACACAGTCTTCAGAATGCAGTCCCTTGACAGGAACAAGCATTGCGGGGACTGTGTCTACTCTCCCAAAAACCCATGTCCACAAAAATACCTGTCAGACAAATTAGAAAGATTTCCAAGTCAGAAAGCTGTTCACCTGTGGTTCAAGAGATGATAGTGATCCTATCGGTTCTTCTCCTACAGTTTGGTCAGGGTGAGCAGAAACCTGTGGAGAAGACACCAAATGAGTCATTAAGATTCATTTAATATTAACTTCAATTTAGAACACTATACAGTAACACTGTGTAAAGAGCTATGGTAAAGCTAGACAAGTTGTTTGGCAATACTAATTTAAGCAAGGTCCTACTGATTGCCAACAATATTACTCTACAGTCATCTACACACAGTCCTCAGAATGCAGTCCCTTGACAGGAACAAGCATTGCGGGGACTGTGTCTACTCTCCCAAAAACCCATGTCCACAAAAATACCTGTCAGACAAATTCGAAAGATTTCCAAGTCAGAAAGCTGTTCACCTGTGGTTCAAGAGATGAGGATAGTGATCCCATCAGTTCTTCTCCTACAGTTTGGTCAGGGTGAGCAGAAACCTGTGGAGAACACACGAAATGAGTCATTAAGATTCATTTAATATTAACTTCAAGTTAGAACATTATACAGTAACACTGTGTAATGAGTTACAGTCAAGCTAGACAAGTTGTTTGGCAATACTAATTTAAGCAAGGTCCTACTGATCGCCAACAATATTACTCTACGGTTATCTACACATAGTCCTCAGAATGCAGTCCCCTGACAGGAATAACCATTGCTGGGACTGTGTCTACTCTCCCAAAAACCCATGTCTACTAAAATACCTGTCAGACAAATTAGAAAGATTTCCAAGTCAGAAAGCTGTTCACCTGTGGTTCAAGAGATGATAGTGATTCCATCGGTTCTACTCCTATATTTTGGTCAGGGTGAGCAGAAACCTGTGGAGAACACA